>CAWUFW010022237.1:0-100415 GCA_963921515.1 Calotriton arnoldi | reverse complement strand
GTAATTGCGTAAACCATGGAAAAATAGGGAGGAAGCAAAAAAACACGAAGTTAAAAAGGGCAGCTGATAGTCCATACACACGTGCTCATGAGGTTATCTCGAATGAGATACCAGCCGTGATGTGCGGTATTAATAAAAACGAAGGTGAAGAAGAGTTGGCCGTGTTTAGGGATGGCAGTGTAAGAACGGATCAAAGACAGAGGGAGAGCCAGGGATCATGTGACATGATCTGGCAAGATAGGAGCGAGGTGAGGGGAGCGAGGTTGAGATGCTGGCCGTGAGATAGAAAGGAGCGGCAAAATAATCGTGGCGATGGCGCTACCAGTGCATCTATTATCAGTGGTCGGCATGTCTGTGCTAGCACGCCAAAAGGAGAGCATGGGCTTAGAGCTTACCCTGGCCCATGTGGGCAGTGCTAGCAGGGCACTGTGTACGACCTGGGTGATTCAGTCAACAATGGGGTCCTTCTGAATAGCAGGACACCATCCGGTTATGAACAACTGATGGTTTGCTGGAATTGAAAAATCTAAATTAATGCATGGGTGTTAGAAATGGGATCTCTAGTTGGCAAGGGCTTGCACCTTTGTCCAAGTAGGGACCCCTCTTCCTAGTCAGGGTAAGGGTGTTACACTCGTGAAGTAACCCCTGCTCACCCTCGTGGTAGCTTGGCACGAGCAGTCGGGCTTAATTCAGAGGCAGTGTGTAAAGCATTTGCACATAACCAACAGTAATACAGTGTAAGCACTACAAACGGACACCACACCAGTTTAGAAAAATAACCAATATTTTATATACTCAAGACAAGACCAATTACGACAAAAATCCACAATACTATACTTTACGAATGAATGCTTGATACGGTAACTTCTTCTTTGCAGGAATAGCACAAAAGCAAAGTTCGTATGAGTTGGTAGCTCCGTCCGAGCCTACCGTGATGCTGAAAACCACAGAGTCTAACAGTTCCAGCCGACCGCGTCGATACGGGCCAGCAGAGTCGTGAACAGACTCGGTTACAGTACCTTTCTCGTTGTGGCTGGTACGGAGTGTACGAGCCGGTCGGCGTTCGTCGCGGTTGCGGTGCAAGACGGAGCGATGCAAGGTGCGGTGTCCCTCGATGCGGTGCAGGCAGCGGCTCGATGAGCGTCGTGCAGACGGAGTCGGTGAGTCCAAGGCGTGCGATGCAGGGTGAGACAATGCTCGATGCGGTGCTGACAGGTTGCGATGCAGGCGACCTAGCCGGAGTGCGGGAGCTGGCGTCGGACAGCGGTGCGAGTCGGAGCGGTGCGTCGCAGACGTGCGAGCGGTGCCCCAAATGCGGTGCGGTCACGACTATTGAGCCAGTTGCAGCGACAGCGTCGGTCTGGTCCGGCTGGCACAGTGAAGCGATGCGATGCGAACTGCGGTGCCCACAGGTCACGGTGCAAGCAGCGGCTCGATGTTGGCGGCGTCGGACGTCGCCCACGGTGAGACCAGGGTTGCGATGCGAAGCGGGGCGATGCGGTCTGCGGTGCAAACAGGTCACCGGCCAGGGATGGATTCGGTTGACGGCGTCGGTTGCGGTTCCCTTCCTCTGTGGCAACTGAAACAGCGTTCCAGAAGCGGTACCCAGAGGCTTGTGAAGTCTTTGTAGTCCCTGAGACTTCTTAACAGGAGGCCAGCTCGGTTCCAGGCCCTTGGAGATACTCAGCACAAGTTTGTAGAAAGTTCAGTCCAGTCCTTTCACTGCCCAAGCCAGAAGCAGCAGCTGCAGGCCAACCCAACAAAGCAACAACACAGCAAAGGGGCAGTACTCCTCCTGGCAGCTCTTCCAGCTCTTCGTCTTGGCAGGTTCCTTGATTCCAGCGAGATCTAAATTCATGGGGTCAGGGCCCCAATATTTATATCCCAAATTCCTTTGTTCTCTGAAGGCAGAGAGGCCTTTGCCTAGTCCAAACCAGTTCTGGAGCACTTTGTTGACAAGTCTCCGTCCCTTCTTTCAGTGAGTAGGCCAGGGACATCAGACGCACCACAGGAGGTGGAGCCAGCATTGTGGAGGGAAGGCACTGTCCTATTCAGGGCCCAGGTGTGACCCCTCCCACCTATCTACATGTAGATCTTGCTATTCAGCCCTGTCTCCTGGCATCCCCCAGCCCCTGTCACTCACACTCCAGACAAGGAATACACAACCTCGCAGAGGCAGGCTTGGATGGTTAGACAAGAAAATACCCACTTTCTAAAAGTGGTATTTTCAAACACAGAATGTTAAAACCAACTTCACTAAAAGCTGCATTTTATCATTCTGAGTCCAGGCATACTAAACTCGAATTTCTACCATGTTCCCGGGGTCAGTTAGGATTATAAGCTGTAATAATCAAAACTGCCCGTTCTGGCCTAGGGGAACAGGTAGCCTTGCAATAGTGAAAAACGAACTAGACTGTAATTCACTATCAGGACATGCCGCACACACCCGGGCATGTCCTACCTTTCGCATACACCGCACCCTGCCCACAGGGGTACCTTGGGCCTACCTTAGGGGTGACTAACATGTAGCAAAGGGAAGGTTTAGGGACTTGCAAGTGTGTGCACTTGCCAAGTCGACATGGCAGCCCCAGGCTGCGCACAGGCTCTGCGGTGGCAGGCCCGAGTTACACTTTACGGGCTGTTTGCGTGGGTGGCACAATCCAGTGCTGCAGCCCACCAACAGCATTTGGTCTATAGGCCCTGGCACTCGCAGTGCACTTTACAAGGGACTGACACATAAACCAAATAGGCCAATCATGGAAACACCAATCCATAACACATTTTATACAGGAGCACTTGCACTTTCCCACTGGACCGCAGTGAGGAAAGTGCGCAGAATCATTACACCAGCAAAAACAGAGTCAAAACCGGGAGGTCAGAAAGCAAAAAGTCAGGGGAAACACGCCAAAAGATGCCAAGTCTAACACATGTCCCCTCCAGCTGAAAGTAGGGAGAACTACCCAACCCCATTGGAGTTCTCTTCACTAAGGCGGAAGAACCTGGACAGACCATCTGCGTTGGCGTGTTCTGTACCAGGACGGTGCTCCACCGTAAAGTCCATTCCCTGTAGGGAGATGGACCACCTCAGCAGTTTTGGATTCTCACCCCTCATTTGCATCAACCATCTGAGGGGCCTGTGGTCTGTCTGAATCCGGAAGTGAGTCCCAAACAGGTATGGTCTCAACTTCTTCAGTGCCCAGACCACAGCAAAAGCTTCCCTTTCTATGGCACTCCACCTCTGTTCCCTGGGAAGTAGTCTCCTGCTAAGGAAGACTACAGGCTGATCCAGGCCCTCTTCGTTCAGTTGTGAGAGCACTGCTCCCACACCATGCTCTGAAGCGTCAGTCTGCACGACAAATTCTTTGGAGAAGTCAGGTGCCTTGAGCACGGGCGCCGTGCACATGGCTGCCTTCAGGGCATCAAAAGCTTTCTGGCAGGACTCAGTCCAGATCACTTTCCTGGGCTGCCTCTTAGAGGTCAGCTCTGTTAAGGGGGCAACGATGGTGCCATAGCCCTTAACAAATCTCCTATAATAACCAGTGAGACCTAAGAAGGCTCTCACCTCTGTCTGGGTCTTGGGGGCTCCCAAGCCAGAATGGTGTCAATCTTGGGTTGTAGGGGCGCCACCTGGCCGCTTCCTACCTGGTGCCCCAAGTACACCACAGAACCCTGCCCGATCTGGCACTTACTGGCCTTGATCGTGAGGCCTGCACCTTGCAGAGCCCTCAACACTTTCTCAAGGTGCTGTAAATGTTCTTCCCAGCTGGAACTGAACACAGCAATGTCATCCAGGTAGGCGGCACTGAAATCCTCCAGCCCAGCCAACACCTGATTGACCAACCTCTGAAAGGTGGCAGGGGCATTCTTCAACCCAAAGGGCATCACCCGGAATTGGTAATGACCTTCTGGGGTTGAGAATGCTGATCTCTCCTTGGCCCCATCGGTTAAGGCAATCTGCCAGTACCCAGACGTCAAATCAAACGTGCTGAGGAACCGGGCAGCTCCCAACCGATCAATGAGCTCATCAGCTCTAGGGATGGGGTGCGCGTCAGTCCTGGTGACGGCATTGAGCCCACGGTAGTCCACACAAAACCGGAGTTCTGGAGTGGCACCGGGCGCCGCAGCCTTTGGGACCAAGACCACTGGGCTGGCCCAAGGACTGTGGGAGGGCTCAATCACCCCTAACGCCAACATCTTAGAGACCTCCTCCTTGATGCTGGCTCTGACCCGGTCAGTCAACCTGTAAATTTTGTGCTTCACAGGATGGCTGTCACCGGTGTCCACGTCATGGGTACACCAGTGAGTACCACCGGGGGTCAGAGAGAACAGCGGGGCGAACTGTCCCAACAACTGGCGACAGTCCCCCTGCTGCTCCTGAGTCAGAGTAGGGGAGAGGATCACACCCTCTACTGACCCATCATGCTCCTTGGTAGACAGGAGGTCAGGGAGAGGCTCGCTCTCCTCTTCCACCCCATCATCTGTCGCCAAGAGCATACTCACTTCGGACCTCTCGAAGTGGGGCTTGAGGCGGTTCACGTGAAGGACCCTCAAAGGGTTCCTTGGAGCCTGCAAATCCACCCAGGTAGGTGACGTCACTTTTGCGCTCCTTTACCTCATATGGCCCAGTCCACTTGTCCTGCAAGGCACAAGGTGCCACTGGGGCCATGACCCACACTTTTTGCCCAGGTTGAAATTCGACCAGAGTGGCGTTCTGGTCATACCATCTCTTCATTTCTTCCTGGCTTGCTTCTAGGTTCGCCTGAGCGAGTTTCCTGAAGCGGGCAGTTTGGTTTCTAAAGGCCAGCATGTAGCTAAATACATCCTGGGGAGTTTTCCTGGGAGCCGCCTCCCAGCCTTCCTTCACCAAACTCAGAGGTCCTCTGACAGGGTGGCCATACAGGAGCTCAAAGGGGCTGTACCCAAGAGACTTCTGAGGCACCTCCCTGTATGCAAAGAGTAGGCATGGCAAGAGGACGTCCCACTTACGCCTCATGGGTTCTGTTAGACCCTTGATCATGCCTTTCAAGGTCTGGTTGAATCTCTCCACCAGACCGTTTCCTTGTGGGTGGTAAGGAGTGGTGAACTTGTAGGTTACACCACACTCCTTCCACAGGGATGTCATATACTTCGATATGAAATTGGTCCCCCTATCAGAAACCACCTCTCTGGGGAATCCCACACGGGAAAAGATCCCCATTAACGCCCGGCCCACCACTGGCGCCGTCGTTGTCCTGAGAGGGATTGCCTCCGGGTACCGGGTGGCATGGTCCACCAAGACCAGGATGTACCTGTTGCCCATGGCTGTCTTGGGATCCAGTGGCCCCACAATATCCATCCCTACCCTTTCAAAGGGTGTTCCAACAACAGGAAAAGGTTGGAGAGGAGCTTTGACCTTCCTCCCACTCTTACCACTTACCTGGCAAGTTTGGCAAGACCTACAGTGTGCATCTGACTGCCTTCGCATTTGGGCCAAAAGAAGTGGGTGACAAGCCTGTCAAAGGTCTTGTCCTGCCCCAAATGTCCTGCCAAAGGCACGTCATGAGCCAGACCCAGTAGGAAGGTCCTGAAGCGCTGGGGTACCACCAGCACACGGGCTGACCCAGGCTCAGCGACCTTAGGCTCACTGTATAGGAGACCACTCTCCCAGTAGATCAGATGTGACCCGGACTGATTACCAGCTGCCTGGTCTGCAGCCTGCCGCTGCAGACCCTCCAGAGTAGGGCACTCGTTCTGCTCCCTGCAGAACTCCTCCCTGGTGGGACCCCCTTCTTGCTGCCAATGGGTCAGCTCAGAGATGTCTCCCAGTTCGGCTACCTGCTCCCCTGTAGGCACTGGGGCGTCCCCTCGAGGTCCGCCTCCTCCCGGTCCGTGGGAACTTCGGGGGCCGGTTTCCCGCGCCCCCTGCCCTTTCTCTTGGCAGGGACTTGGGCCACTGTTTCAGGCTCCAAGTCCTCTTGATCACCCTTTCTGGCTGCCATTGACCGAGTAGACACGCATGCCCACTCTGGCAACCCAAGCATCTCCAAGTGAGACCTGAGCTCAACCTCCTTCCATGAGGACTGCTCCAGGTCGTTTCCTAGCAGACAATCTACAGGCATGGTAGGGCTCACAACCACCCTCAAGGGACCTGAGACCCCCCCATTCAAAGGGAACCTGCGCCACCATACACTGGCGCTCAGAGTTGTCGACAGCAACTACTTGGTGGAATGCTCCTGGGACTACTTGCTTCTCAGACACCAGGTGACACCGGACTGAGGTCACACTGGCTCCAGTATCTCTGAGAGCCTCTACCCTGTTCCCATTAATGGTCACCCAGGTGCTATATTTCTTTGTGTTAGGGGCACCTGGTTTCCTGGGACCATCTCACTGTCCCCTAGTGAGACAAGGGTAATTTCTGCGGGATCCCCACCCTCCTGTGGGCACCCCTCCTCCCCAAGCGCTACACTAGCCAACACTTTGGACTGTCCACCAGTGGGTGGCTGTGTCCCCTTCGGGCACTTGGGGTCCCCCTTAAAGTGACCTACCTGGTCACATGCATAACACTTGCGGGGCCGGTCTCAACAGGCTTCCCTGTAGAGACCCCTTTCTTCTTATCACCGGGGGCTGGGAACCTTTACCCTGGGTACTAGTTTGGGGCCCTTTAGAGAACTCCTGTGCTTTACCCTTGTCCCCCCACCTTTCTGCTGGGGACCCTGCCCACCTTTGGCTGAGTCTCCCCCAAACGCTTTCTTGTGGACCCTGGTACTCACCCAGCGGTCCGCTTCCATAGCAAGCTTCCTGGGGTCAGTTAGCTTACTATCCACTAGGTGCTGGCGCAGATCTGCAAAACATAGACTAGACAAGTGCTCCCATGCAATCAAGTTGTAGAGCCCCTGAAAATCTGTTACACTACTGCCCTTCACCCAACCATCCAGAGACCTGCAGAACACATCCACACATTCCAACCAAGTGTTGACATCAGACTTCTTACTGGACCTGAACTGATCCCTGTACTTTTCAGGAGTAAGACCATAATTCGTGAGAAGGGCATCCTTCATGTCAGCATAGGTGAGGTGATACCCCTTACCCAAAGCTATCAGAGCATCCCTTGCTTCTTCAGGGAAAAGTGGCCACAATCCTGCTCCCCAATTCTCCTCAGGGACCCCATTCATGTGTATGGCTGCCTCATAACCCTGAAACCACCTTTGTATGTCATCCCCCTTCTTGAACTCCTTGCCTACGTTCTTGGGAATGTGCACAATCCTGTCTGCCTTTCTGGACGAATTGCTGCCACCATCTGAGCCTGACTTACTCCTAAGTTCTAGCTCCTTCAGTTCTCTCTCATGCTCTAAGAGCATCTTCCTCTCCTCTATGGCCAATCTCTTCTCCTCCCGCTCACTCTCCAGTCTGAGCTTCTGCAGCTCAAACTGCCTTGCCTCCCGCCTGTCCTCCAGCTCCTCTGGGGACAGACTGCTGCTGCCTGATCTGGCGGGTTCCCCCTACCCAAAAGCCCATCCACCCTGGAAATAGGCTCCTCCACCTCCTCACTGAGATCACCAGGCTGCCCATTGGCATGTCTGGCTGCTACCCAGGCCCTCAGCGCCTTCTGTAGCTCCTCCTTCCTTGTGAGGCCTTTAATTTGGACTTTCAGGTTTTTACAAATCGCTCGTAACTCCTTTACGGCGTAGGATTCCAACCTGTCCTCCTCAAAGATAACTTCCAGAGATGCAACAGATGATGCAATTGATTCAGGCATTACAAAAGTCGTGAGTTGAAAACTGGCAAGATCAAAAATAGGCCAAAAGAAAAAGAACCAGTATGTGGTACGTAATGGTCTGCGATATGGTAGTAGTGCACACCAATCACTGTAAGTCAAGTGCAAACACAAGTCCTATCCTCACCGCTGACAACCAATGTTAGAAATGGGATCTCTAGTTGGCAAGGGCTCGCACCTTTGTCCAAGTAGGGACCCCTCTTCCTAGTCAGGGTAAGGGTGTTACACTCGTGAAGTAACCCCTGCTCACCCTCGTGGTAGCTTGGCACGAGCAGTCAGGCTTAATTCAGAGGCAGTGTGTAAAGCATTTGCACATAACCAACAGTAATACAGTGTAAGCACTACAAACGGACACCACACCAGTTTAGAAAAATAACCAATATTTGATATACTCAAGACAAGACCAATTACGACAAAAATCCACAATACTATACTTTACGAATGAATGCTTGATACAGTAACTTCTTCTTTGCAGGAATAGCACAAAAGCAAAGTTCGTACGAGTTGGTAGCTCCGTCCGAGCCTACCGTGATGCTGAAAACCACAGAGTCTAACAGTTCCAGCCGACCGCGTCGATACGGGCCAGCAGAGTCGTGAACAGACTCGGTTACAGTACCTTTCTCGTTGTGGCTGGTACGGAGTGTACGAGCCGGTCGGCGTTCGTCGCGGTTGCGGTGCAAGACGGAGCGATGCAAGGTGCGGTGTCCCTCGATGCGGTGCAGGCAGCGGCTCGATGAGCGTCGTGCAGACGGAGTCGGTGAGTCCAAGGCGTGCGATGCAGGGTGAGACGATGCTCGATGCGGTGCTGACAGGTTGCGATGCAGGCGACCTAGCCGGAGTGCGGGAGCTGGCGTCGGACAGCGGTGCGAGTCGGAGCGGTGCGTCGCAGACGTGCGAGCAGTGCCCCAAATGCGGTGCGGTCACGACTCTTGAGCCAGTTGCAGCGACAGCGTCGGTCTGGTCCGGCTGGCACAGTGAAGCGATGCGATGCGAACTGCGGTGCCCACAGGTCACGGTGCAAGCAGCGGCTCGATGTTGGCGGCGTTGGACGTCGCCCACGGTGAGACCAGGGTTGCGATGCGAGCGGGGCGATGCGGTCTGCGGTGCAAACAGGTCACCGGCCAGGGATGGATTCGGTTGACGGCGTCGGTTGCGGTTCCCTTCCTCTGTGGCAACTGAAACAGCGTTCCAGAAGCGGTACCCAGAGGCTTGTGAAGTCTTTGTAGTCCCTGAGACTTCTTAACAGGAGGCCAGCTCGGTTCCAGGCCCTTGGAGATACTCAGCACAAGTTTGTAGAAAGTTCAGTCCAGTCCTTTCACTGCCCAAGGCAGAAGCAGCAGCTGCAGGCCAACCCAACAAAGCAACAACACAGCAAAGGGGCAGTACTCCTCCTGGCAGCTCTTCCAGCTCTTCGTCTTGGCAGGTTCCTTGATTCCAGCGAGATCTAAATTCATGGGGTCAGGGCCCCAATATTTATATCCCAAATTCCTTTGTTCTCTGAAGGCAGAGAGGCCTTTGCCTAGTCCAAACCAGTTCTGGAGCACTTTGTTGACAAGTCTCCGTCCCTTCTTTCAGTGAGTAGGCCAGGGACATCAGACGCACCACAGGAGGTGGAGCCAGCATTGTGGAGGGAAGGCACTGTCCTATTCAGGGCCCAGGTGCGACCCCTCCCACCCATCTACATGTAGATCTTGCTATTCAGCCCTGTCTCCTGGCATCCCCCAGCCCCTGTCACTCACACTCCAGACAAGGAATACACAACCTCGCAGAGGCAGGCTTGGATGGTTAGACAAGAAAATACCCACTTTCTAAAAGTGGTATTTTCAAACACAGAATGTTAAAACCAACTTCACTAAAAGCTGCATTTTATCATTCTGAGTCCAGGCATACTAAACTCGAATTTCTACCATGTTCCCGGGGTCAGTTAGGATTATAAGCTGTAATAATCAAAACTGCCCGTTCTGGCCTAGGGGAACAGGTAGCCTTGCAATAGTGAAAAAACGAACTAGGCTGTAATTCACTATCAGGACATGCCGCACACACCCGGGCATGTCCTACCTTTCACATACACCGCACCCTGCCCACAGGGGTACCTTGGGCCTACCTTAGGGGTGACTAACATGTAGCAAAGGGAAGGTTTAGGGACTTGCAAGTGTGTGCACTTGCCAAGTCGACATGGCAGCCCCAGGCTGCGCACAGGCTCTGCGGTGGCAGGCCCGAGTTACACTTTACGGGCTGTTTGCGTGGGTGGCACAATCCAGTGCTGCAGCCCACCAACAGCATTTGGTCTATAGGCCCTGGCACTCGCAGTGCACTTTACAAGGGACTGACACATAAACCAAATAGGCCAATCATGGAAACACCAATCCATAACACATTTTATACAGGAGCACTTGAACTTTCCCACTGGACCGCAGTGAGGAAAGTGCGCAGAATCATTACACCAGCAAAAACAGAGTCAAAACCGGGAGGTCAGAAAGCAAAAAGTCAGGGGAAACACGCCAAAAGATGCCAAGTCTAACAGTGGGTAGCAACCAAACATGTGTGGAAGGCTGCAGGCTGCTTACAATATTGCGGACGCTTACCAAATGGCTTGGGAGGTCCAGTAAGGCTTTAAAGAGTTATTAGAAATCGCATCTGGAGTCATAAGAGCTGGCCAAGATTAGGCCTGCAAGGGGAAACACGCATGGCTAAATTACATATATGCCACTTATTGAGAGGGTCTGAAGTTGCGCTCTATTTGGCCGCGCGCTTACTGTGGCAATTGGGGTGCCGTGAGTGGCACAACGATGGGAGACCGCGTTATCTTGAGGTACGGTGAAGACTATAATTAAAGACAAGGGCTGTATGAAAGGAGAATGGGGGCTGATGAACGTCATAGTAGGTGGAGTGCATTGAAGCGCGAGCTTACCTTGATTTGAAAATTAGCAAGAATAAGAGGGAGCCGCAATCGCGATCTCCGTGGTGGGCAGCCCTGGAAGGTAGAATCATACAGGGACTGGGTTAACACCAATAGTGCAAGGGGTTGATAGCAACCTCAAAGGGGGGCGGGTTTTTTTTTCTTTTCGCGCTTACCGAGTGAATCTCGGCGTCTGTCTTGGAACGCGGTCTCAATGGACACCAGCCCTGGAACAAGGGAAAATTAGCAGCCGGGTTAGCACCAAGGGTGCGAGCGTTCTAATTGTCAGTTGCTTGGAAGAGAGAAAAAATTAAGCATGCTTACCGAGTGAATCTCGGCATCTGGCTTCGGTCGTGCGCAGCTAAGTGGGTAGCGGCGGAGTTAAAACAGAGTTACAGCGGTCACGTGACACATAGGGAGGAGTGTAGAGGCCTGGCAAGGTGAGCACACCATGGCCGCCATCTTAGAAAGATGAAAAGTTGCACTGGAATGTGTCAAAAGAGGCCCGTAGAGGGTAAAGAACGCATATATGAGGATCCAATCATACAAAGTATAAAAGATAATGGGAAACGAGGCAGCAGAGTAAAAACAGAGTTACAGCGGTCATGTGACAAATGGGGAAAAGTGTAGAGGGCCGGCAAGGTGATCCCACCATGGCGGCCATCTTTGAAAAGTGAAGAGTTGCACTAGAATGTGTCAAAAGGGGCCCGTAGAGAGTAGAGAAAGCATGTGTGAGGGTCAAATCATGGAAATAATAGAAGATAATGGGAAACGAGGGAACTTCCATCAATGCAATAATACTCAGTAATTCTCTTTTCATTTTTTTAAAAACATTTGCAATTCCTCTGAAATTGCCAACTGTGACAGTAATGCCCAAGGCGGACAGTTAGAGTAAAGAAGTCCAATCTTCAAGGCGGTTGACAGGACATGCCAAATGTGGGGATTGTATTGTATTGTTTGCCAAACTACCATAGAGGGTAAAGATTTTGCATATGATAAGATTAAGTTTGAACGTAAATTCTTTTCAAATTGTAACACCTGTAACGTCATATAGCTATCTTATGTCCATGTAACAAAATATACATTGGCCAAACCACTCAGAAGGCACTCATAAGGATCTGCCAACACCGTAGCAGGATACGCTGTAATACTCCAAATGCCTCACTGGTCGAACACTTCTGTGCAACAGGACACACTGAGGATGATATGAAATGGACAATCATCAACGTGATTAAACCACCACCTAGGGGCGCTGATATTCATCAACTCCTTAACAAAGAGGAACTTAAATGGATTTTGAAAATGGGCAGTATACATACTGGCCTCAACCGCCTTGAAGATTGGACTTCTTCACTCTAACTGTCCGCCTTGGGCATTACTGTCACAGTTGGCAATTTCAGAGGAATTGCAAATGTTTTTTTTTAAAATGAAAAGAGAATTACTGAGTATTATTGCATTGATGGAAGTTCCCTCGTTTCCCATTATCTTCTATTATTTCCATGATTTGACACTCACACATGCTTTCTCTACCCTCTACGGGCCCCTTTTGACACATTCTAGTGCAACTCTTCACTTTTCAAAGATGGCCGTCATGGTGGGATCACCTTGCCAGCCCTCTACACTTTTCCCCATTTGTCACATGACCGCTGTAACTCTGTTTTTACTCTGCCGCCTCGTTTCCCATTATCTTTTATACTTTGTATGATTGGATCCTCATATATGCTTTCTTTACCCTCTACGGGCCTCTTTTGACACATTCCAGTGCAACTTTTCATCTTTCTAAGATGGCGGCCATGGTGTGCTCACCTTGCCGGGCCTCTACACTCCTCCCTATGTGTCACGTGACCGCTGTAACTCTGTTTTAACTCCGCCGCTACCCACTTAGCTGTGCACGACCGAAGCCAGATGCCGAGATTCACTCGGTAAGCATGCTTAATTTTTTTCTCTCTTCCAAGTAACTGACAATTTGAACGCTCACACCCTTGGTGCTAACCCGGCTGCTAATTTTCCCTTTGTTCCAGGGCTGGTGTCCATTGAGACCGCGTTCCAAGACAGACGCCGAGATTGACTCGGTAAGCGCGAAAAAACACCCCAAACACCCCCCCCTTTGAAGTTGCTATCAACCCCTTGCACTATTGGTGTTAACCCAGTCCCTGTATGATTCTACCTTCCAGGGCTGCCCACCACGGAGATCGCAATTGCGGCTCCCTCTTATTCTTGCTAATTTTGAAATCAAGGTAAGCTCGCGCTTCAATGCACTCCACCTACTATGACGTTCATCAGCCCCCATTCTCCTTTCATACAGCCCTTTGTCTTTAATTATAGACTTCACCGTACCTCAAGATAACGCGGTCTCCCATCGTTGTGCCACTCACGGCACCCCAATTGCCACGGTAAGCGTGCGGCCAAATAGAGCGCAACTTTAGACCCTCTCAATAAGTGGCATATATGTAATTTAGCCATGCGTGTTTTCCCCTTGCAGGTCTAATTCCGGCCAGCTTTTATGACTCCAGATGCGATTTCTAATAACTCTTTAAAGCCTTACTGGACCTCCCAAGCCATTTGGTAAGCGTCCGCACTATTGTAAGCAGCCTGCAGCCTTCCACACATGTTTGGTTGCTACCCACGCATTAATTTCGATTTTTCAATTCCAGCAAACCATTGGTTGTTCATAACCGGATGGTGTCCTGCTATTCACAAGGACCCCATTGTTGACTGGATCACCCAGGTTGTACACAGTGCCATGCTAGCACTGCCCACATGGGCCAGGGTAAGCTCTAAGCCCATGCTCTCCTTTTGGCGTGCTAGCACAGATATGCCGACCACTGATAATAGATGCACTGGTAGCGCCATCGCCACGATTATTTCGCCGCTCCTTTCTATCTCACGGCCAGCATCTCAACCTCGCTCCCCTCACCTCTCTCCTATCTTGCCAGATCATGTCACATGATCCCTGGCTCTCCTCTGTCTTTGATCCGTTCTTACACTGCCATCCCTAAACACGGCCAACTCTTCTTCACCTTCGTTTTTATTAATACTGCACATCACGGCTGGTATCTCATTCGAGATAACCTCATGAGCACGTGTGTATAGACTATCGGCTGCCCTTTTTAACTTTGTGTTTTTTTGCTTCCTCCCTATTTTTCCATGGTTTACGCAATTACAGTCTATTGCATACAGGCATGTAACTCTAGTGTCCTGAAGATGATCCCTCTATTTATTCAAGGGATCGAAACGCCGTCGACAAAATGTACACCATATACATTCACTAAACTGCTATGTTTGAATATGTAATGGTGTCTCTACGATATTCTGTCTGTTTCATTTGTATCACATTTGTATACAGACACGTTCTCTTTGCCTGAACCCTTTACTTAATGTTGTTTGTCTGTTCATGTTAGTAGGACGCAGGCTGTGTCCCACTTGGATTGTTTCCCGTACTTTATGTTATACTTTTATTGCATATTAAATACCTGTCCGGCTGGACAGAAATATAGTACTGATTGAGTCTATATTAATTTGTATTGTACTAGAATACTGTCTAGGGACCATTGTATTTTTAACTGGTTCTGAGGAAAGCACCCTCCGCCTGCACAGGCTGCCGAATGTCCAAATATGGGAAGGCTGGAAGAATTTTACAAAAAAATGAGTTTTATGGAGTCTTATGGAAGATCCCCGGCGAGGTCGCTTAGTGGGCTGAGCCCCTGCAGCGGCTACTTGTAAGCAGTCTACAGGATAGCGATCATGAAAGCCGACTCAGCCTTTCATCCTTCCAATGCAATTGAAAGGGTACCATATAACTGAGTAAACAGACATTCATTGTTTAGACAGCAACACGCACTTCGTTTTCTCACATGAGCTTTTTAAGTAGACAATATTACTGTTGTGAAATTAAAAGTTGAGACAGAGGGCATCAATCAAAGAAGTCTGACTAGCAATGGATAACATTATAATAATGCTTGCACTGCACTGATTCTTCTGTAAACCGATTCTCCGCAGAAAAGTGCAAAATATTTAGATCGAATTTCAGTAACATTGAAATAATATAGCAAATTCATTAATAAATGGAACTCCCCTACCCTGTCGCTTATTTCTCCTCCTTTACCATTTTCGGCACTCCGTGACTGCTTCAGCACCCACCTGACCTCTTTGCCCTTATTGCCACTCGATTTTTGTAAATAATAAAAAAAAGAAAACAGTGAAATCTCAAAAATGCATCTTTATGGTTCAACGTGCTATATCAACTACACTGTGAGTACCGAGGTCAGCCGTACTCATGTAGTCTGCACTGGAAAGATGAAAGGAGGAGTAGGGCCCCATAGATTCGATCCCAGAACATTCATAGGACACAGGGACGTCGTCCAACTTGACTCCCTTGCTGTCTGCGCTACCGCACCTCCCACAGATATGCACTTTAGTTTCACCTAGTGGTTCTTGTACTGCACACCCGCTTTCCATTGACTGCAATTAGCATCTAAACTGCACACATAGGAAACTGCTCCATTTTGGAAAGCATTTACTTTTTCTTTAAAAAAAAAACTATCTGTAGTTCTTTGCTTTTTAACTTTCTCCCTACAAATGACTCCTAACATCAATGGATTTCAAAGTCAGTCCAAGTAAAATTGTAAATTTTAGGTCGAGCTTTAGCGGCAGCGTGCATGCGCTGCTCGCTCTGCGAGGCATGCAGTAGTCCAGTATAGGGAGACAAGCTGCCCTCACTCTCCGCCCATATTTTTCATTGGCTTTTGTGTTTGTCCTTTGTAAATTCTGTCTTCTTATTGATAATGAGGCTTGTTAGTGCCACCTTATTATGCCAAGTCGTCATTTGTATCCTTCCGTGGCTACTGGCCCCTTTACTTCGAGTGTTAAACTGTACAGACGTGTTATTGCAAATGCTTTTTCCCTTTGTGTTCGCACACTCTGTTAGTTGTTGTGGCAGTGTGTACGGATTTTCCTGGCTCAGCGCGGCCCTTCATGGACGCCGCTGCTTACTCCCACGTGCCATTGTCCCCCCGCATCCATTCCCTTCTTGTTTCTTTTTTATTTCTTTATTGGATTTTGTTTTACGTTGAGACTCGAACCCGGTTCCCCAGGCCCAAAGTCGGCAGCTCTGTTTGTTACACTACTTTGCCAATGTGTTTGATTCTTATGTTTGTTGTTTAGACAGCGCACGCACCCTTCATTTCTTTCCTGCCCATATTTTATTGTATCTTCCCTCCCGCCCCCTCCTTCCCCTGTTGTTGCAGTGATGTGCGTGTGCTTCACAATTGCGGGCCGCTGCAGTCTCACTGAGAATCTAAGAAGGAACATTTCATTACTGCAAATAGTTTATTGTATCTTCCATTCTGCCCCCTCCTTCCCCTGTTGTTGCAACAATGCCCCCTCGCTATACAGGAGCCTTTTCCAGCTAGTACTGCCGCCACTACTTCTGGTGCACTACATGATTTTAACATGGCAGCTCCCACTCTACCAACACATACATGGGTGAACACCCAATTACTCTCTGCAACCTATTCCAATATATCAACAGTGGTTTTCCGAGCACGATTGTTGTAGCACTCACCATGCATCTTCCCTATGTCCCGCTGCCCCACCCCCATGCAGGCTCTTGTTACTACTTTTGGTAGATTTACTGAAATGCTGTTGTCAAAATTTGAGGTAAGCGCGCTGATTTTCATGCTTGAAATTTCTTTCTTAGCAGTTCTTCAGGGCTGACATACCACTACCACGTATCCCAGCACGGCTGAGCTACCCTTCATTCCCATTGTAGAGCTGCTCTTTCTCCTCGCTGTAGCACTGAGGTATACAGTAGTACTGAGTGTACCCCCTTCGTAATACTGCATACAATCCTGCTCTAGCACCACTGGACATCCCGAGTGCAGCGCCGTGTCCACCATTGATGCAGCACTGTAGTGCACTACCCTGTACCACTGTCTTGCACTACAATATAGCAGCGTCATTCTCACCAGTCCTGCTCTACACACATTTTCAGCACAGCCATGCACTACTGAGGTTGCACTGATAAGCATCCTGGCCATGTCGTGTACCCCCTACTATTTTGGGGCATCCCCTGTAGCACTGCTGTGTATCCCAGCTTTAGTAGTGCTATGAACTCTAGAACGGCGGCGTACTCCGTCTACAGCACTGCTCACCGGAGCATTACCTTCGTCAGATGCATACATGCATGTGCCATAGAATGAAAACACTGCTTCTCGCACCACTCATAGTTTCTGTAAGTACTTCTTCTTTAGGCTAAAATTGTTAAATCTCTGCTAGTTAACCATCGTCCTCTGTTCATCCATTGTGGTGCCTGGAAGCGGAGACGTGCCCCAGTCTGCGCAGTATTCCTCCTGTGACTTGGTTCTGTATTACTGCACCCCTGGAATGTGTGGTGTTGTAAAGGTTCTTGGGGACCAGTGCAAACAGGAAGACATCCCTCAGGTACCCTGGTTGGCTAGTAAATGTTTGTCATATTTAGTGTGCTGTGGGCGCATCTTACCCCTGGGCCCCAGTGCCATTGCACATGCTGCACTGATGATACCTATGCCCCTGAATTCAACACAACTTAAACTGTAACAGGCCCTCTGTCACCTTGAACGGCGTCTGCCAAACAGTTGTGCCTTTTGCAAGGTACAGGTGTCAGGCATAGCGGGCGCTGCAGGCCAGCGATCAGATGTCAGTGTTAAAATGTAGGGCTAGATGGCTGAAAGAGTTGTATCGGCCTAAAAGCAGTGCAATAATGTGCCTATTAGTGTCAAAGCTTCCATGTTAAAGAACAGTAGATGTTGCTGCACCCAGGATAATGTGCAGCATGGGTAAATACTTATAAGGTCCCAAAGGCAAGACCGGTTGCATTGCAAATGCTTGTTCATTTTCCTCCAGCTATATTCAGCTTTCACTTTGTAGACTCCCAGCTAACATTCTCTCTTAGCTTCTTCTTACGTTAAATCTCGTCTCCACACAGTCCAGTGCTACAGAGAGATTACCCCATTTGTCTACATTTCTACCACTCCATATACCCCACTTATGATTACCATCCCCCACTATTTTCCAAACATTGTCAATTTGTCATCCCCATTAACACAAGATCAATGCATGAAATCTTCCTGAACATCCACAGATTAATGAACAACTCCAGTCCAAACCTTATCAACAATATGAAAGCTGACTGGGTTATCATGCAGCCCCCACTCTGCTCAGTCATATCCTACTGTGCTACCAGTAACTGGTAAGAAACTGACCAAATAAGAAGAATGGCCAAGGATCAGCAGATACTCCTTACTCACTGCTAGCTTCAAGCTTTCTCAATTGCAGAATATGAATCATTACTTATCTCAAGCTGTCTTCTATCACCTACTCTTCTTCATTCCCACTGATTTACAAACCCACTACAAACAGCCCAGTCTTATCAGACATCATCCACAGTACCATTGTTGACAGTATTCTTTCCATACTGGATTATAAGAACACCGATTTTAACAAAGCAGACTGTTCTCAATTCAGATTCCTCCTCTCAAACCTAGAAACCCTGAACTTCCACCATATGGTCCAAAGCACAAAACCTGGACAAAATCTGTACATCATCATGATTGATAAAGAGAACATTATTTGAAATGGCCTTCAACTTCACTTTCAAACTTAACTCCCCTCCTTTTACACTACATCATCAATCAACAAGATGCTTGTCAGATGATAGAAGATGCTTGAGCCCATTTCTCTACAATCTCAGTTAGTGGTATGATGCAAATAAACTCAACAGTGTCAGCTAAACCGTTGAACCTCTAGGCCCTTGCCATCTTCAACAAATTGATTCCCCTTAAGAGCTTCTTACATCCACACCATCAATGATGTTGTGGATATCAGGAGTTGAAAGTGCTGCGCAGCGGATGTGCGCAGCAGGCGGGCCACTGGCGCGCCAAAGGCAAGCCCGTCTGCGCCTGTCTGCGACCCGACAGCGGCCAGCGCCAGGAACCCTGGTCCTTCCGCTACCCATCGCTACGACACCACCACCCTCCTCGCACTCAACCCTGGAAGACTTAGAGAATGCCAACAGGCCTCGCCAAACACGACCCACGGCCAGTTCTCCTGCCTCCACTGCCGCCAGACCCTCACCGCCACCCCGGCCTCCAACACCGCCGACGCCAGCACCGGCGACACCCTAAAATGCATCCTCCTCAACGTACGCTACGTACACAAACATCACCTTCTTCACAGAGACCTGGACCAACGCATCCTCCGCCCCGACATCAGCACCGCCATCCCAGACGGATACAAGATCCAGAGGAAAGACCGCCTCACCACCTCCAGCGAAACCTTCCCCTCCGCCGAACACCTGCACTTCAAGATCCAGACCACCCCCAAAGCCACACTCCGAGGAACCCTCGTCTACAGACCCCCGGCCCCCGAACACCCTTCGCCACCACCATCACCAACTTCATCGCACCCCACGCGATCGCCTCAACAAACTACATACTCATTGGAGACCTGAACTTCCACCTCGACAACCCCAGCGACCCCAACTCCACTATCCTTCATGACAACCTCGCCAGCATCGGACTTAAACAACTCGTCAACACACCGACCCACAGAGCAGGACACACCCTCGACCCCATCTTAGCGGCAGGAAACAGCGTCCATTTCAGCCACACAACGCAGCCGCCATGGACCGACTACCACTGCGTACACTTCGCCATCAACAAACCCAAGGCACCCAAACCAGCCCCACGCCCACCACGAAGGAACTGGAGCAAGGTTACCGACGAGCAACTTAACTCCACCCTCACCCGAGACAACCACACCTGGGCACCCGACGCAAACAGCGCAAACGATGCAGCCAGAGAACTCCACACCTGGATCTCCAACTGCGCAGATGAGCTTGCCCCGCTACGCAACCCCGACAGACAACGCCCCAGGAAAGCCGCCTGGTTCACAACCGCTCTCCAAGAAGCCAGACGCACCTGCAGACGCCTGGAGAAGAACTGGAGAAACACCAAGACAACCGAAAACCAAACCACCTACAAGGACACCATGACGGACTACCACAACCAGATCAGAGCCACCAAAAGGAACTACATCCACAACAAAATCCTGGTCAACTCCACCAACTCCAAGGAACTTTTCAGTGTCTTTCAAGAATTCATCAACCCACGCAGCGAAGCCACAAACATCACCCCATCCCAAGACCTCTGCGACAAGCTTGGAACCTATTTCCACCTCAAGATCAAAAACCTCTACGACAACTTCATCGACCATCCACCAGGCGCCACAGACAGCCCCCCGCCCCCAGAAACACCAGCCAGCCCACCATCTCCAACAGGACACCGATCGCGGCTGAAGACACCGCCTCGACCATGAAAAGCATCCACTCGGGGGCCCCCACCGACCCCTGCCCCCCTCACATCTACCACAGAGCCGTGGCCGCCATTGCACCCAAACTACAACGCACCATCAACACCACCTTCAAAACAGGCACCTTCCCAGACGACTGGAAGCGTGCAGAAGTCAGACCCCTGCTCAAGAAGCCACAGCTGACCCCACCGACCTCAAGAACTATTGGCCCATCTCGCTCCTCCCCAGCCAAAGTTGCAGAGAAAACAGTCAACAGGAAACTGACACGATTCATTGAAGAGAACGCCGTCCTCGACCCGTCCCAATCCGGATTCCGAAGCAACCACAGCACAGAGACCGCCCTACTCGCCGCCACAGACGTCATCCGCACCCTCCTGGACCAAGGCCACTCCACAGCCCTCATCCTACTCGACCTATCAGCGGCCTTCGACACCGTCTCCCATTGCACACTAGTCATCAGACTACACAACGCAGGCATACAAGGAACAGCCCTGGACTGGATCCGATCATTCCTCACCGGAAGAAGCCAAAGGATCAGACTCCCACCCTTCCTCTCCGACCCCACGAAAATCACCTGCGGAGTCCCACAGGGTTCATCACTGAGCCCCACCCTCTTCAACATTTACATGGCCCCCTCGCAGCCATCGTCCGACAACACGGCCTCCTACGCCGACGACACCCAGCTCATCCTCTCCCTCACCAAAGACCCCACCACTGCCAAACTCAACTTCCAGAAAGGAATGCAAGACGTCACAGTCTGGATGACCAACAGCTGCCTGAAGCTCAACGTCGAGAAGACAGAAGTCCTCGTCCTCGGTACCACCCCTTCTGCATGGGACAGCACCTGGTGGCCGACAGCCCTCGGAAGCCCACCTACCCCCTCAGACCACGCCAAGAACCTCAGCATCGTACTCAACTCATCACTCTCCATGAACCGACAGGTCAACGCCGTCACCTCCAGCTGCTTCAACACCCTCCGCATCCTCCGCAAGACCTTCAAGTGGATCCCCCTGAGTCAAGGAAGACAGTCACCCACGCACTCATCACCAGCAGACTGGACTATGGAAACGCACTCTACACCGGCATCAACAAGTCCCTACTCCGCAAACTCCAGACAGTACAAAACACCGCCGCCAGACTCGTCCTCGGCATCCCCTGACACGAACACATCAGCCAACACCTACGAAGTCTCCACTGGCTCCCCGTGGAGAAATGACTCACTTTCAAAATCCTCACTCACGCCTACAAATGCCTACACAACAACGGACCCAAATACCTCAACGACAGAATCAACTTCCACGTACCCAAAAGAAACCTCTGATCTTCCAACCTCGCACTGGCCGAAACCCCGCGCATCCACAGAGCCAGAGCAGGCGGAAGATCCTTCTCTCACATTGCAGCCAAGACCTGGAACGAGCTACCGGCAGACATCAGACGTGCCCCCTCCCTGAACACCTTCAGGAAGACCCTCAAGACCTGGCTCTTCGGCTAAACAGATCTGCGGACCCCCCCTCAGCGCCTTGAGACCCTCACGGGTGAGTAGCACGCTTACAATTCCCTGATTGATTGATTGATAGTTTGTTGGTTAGCTAATATGCTATCATTTAATCTGTAAGCAAGGAATCACACTCTATCCCTCAAAACCTCTTCCCTAACAAATAAAGGATTTTTAATGTGGGTACTGCACTCTCTATGTGTTCTAATATATTAAGAGTCAGTGGATCCTGTTGATGCTTCTAAACTCACCACCATCGCTCCCTTCCATGTCTGACCATCTGCCTTGCCCCAAAATCGATTTGGCTCTTGGTGTCAATGGCAGACAAATATCTAAATAAATGGTTCATATCCAAACTTCAAGCAGAAAGTAATAAAAGGCAAACACGGTGGTGTAACAACAATGTTAAAGACTCACTGTTTCTCTTTAAAAACACTCTGAAGCATTACATCTTCATAAGGTCACCTCTACATTTATTACCTCTCATACTGGGTCCTCATCCAATTCATTTTGCGACCTTTTTATGGTTGTCAACTCTTTTGCCATCCAGACTCTTCTTCCATGACCATCCTGCTCTGTCCATTTCTCTGTGAAAATGTAGCCTGTCACAATTTCATCCAAAATGTTCAATATTTACAAGTATATTAAAGCTAAAAATGAAAAACCTCTTTGACTATCTTAACAAACTCTCTGTTTTATGTATCAACACACATCAGTGCACCAACACATACTGAGGTTGTAATTTCCCCCCTTGTTATAATGGGCAATTATGATAAAGTGCCTTTTTTTGCGCTGAGACCCCATTTTTTGAAGACTGATGCTGTTAGTATTGGGGCACTGCTAACCAGGCACCGGTGCATGTGCTCTGACCTCTAAAAAATTTCGAAATTGGCTAACTCCTAATTGGTGAATTTAACTTTTCAATAAGTCCTTAGTATATGGTGCTCAATAACAACCGATGGCATGGAAAGATAAATGTCACCTATGGACAGATTTACAGTGCCATTCACTAGTGTGACCAGGCAAACATGATACTGCAGCCTCACAGCTGAGGTTTAAAAACCTGCAGCCCAACCTGTCAAAAAAGAAAACGTTTTTATAAGAGAAAGCTTTTCTTTTTAATATTAATAAGTCACCCCAATGTTTGCCTTGTAGCCCACAAGGCGTGGGGCTTGATATTTAAAAGTAGGACATGTACAAATTTAAAGTCAACATGTTCATACAATGACTATTACCCAAAGGCTATTTTCACTGGAGTAAGGCAGGCTGGTCCATAAAGAAACATTGTGAAGCAATGGGAAGCAATATTCATTATTAATTCTCTTATCGCTGGATTGAGACCAGCTAGAAATATGATTAAACAACTATTTTTAAAATGCATTAAAAGCCCAATTGAATGGTGAAGTTAGATGTTTAATCAATATGAAGGAAATATAACTTGTAAAAAGTTACCGTTTCCCAGCATAAAGCTCCAGTAGGCTAACATTCATTAGTTCTCCAGCAGTAGCCCAGTGACTGCTTAGCCCTGATGAGATGTGAAAATTGCTCCCAGAGCAGAGACAATGGTCTGTGTGTAGGGAGATATTTTCTCTTCTCCTGCAGGAAAACCAGTTGGGGTGTATCCAGCAACATAATTCACTTTAAAGGGGCCTTCCTTGTCACATGCAAATGTTAATTGACACCTTGAAAAGGCCTCAACTTTTTCCTCCCAGTTAGGTAGGAACTAAACCCAATAGGGGAGAACTGCTTTGAAGTGATCAAGGAGGAGGACACAGGTCATTACCCTAAACCTCTTGGTGGGCACAGAGGCTCCGCACAAGAGTAGATGTGTTTCTCCATCCTAAATTTTAGGAGTGAGGGGCACTATGGGATTGTTTGCTGTAGGGCAAACAGGAACCACTGCAAAAGAGGGTAGGGTTACCCCATTGGTTAAGGAGGGGCTAGAAGTCATCCCCCACCCACTAGCTAGTGCCAGACATAAATGTAGCATCCCAAGGTATCCTCTTCAGTACACTTTCTTGACTTGTGAAATAACGGAAGAGCATTGGGCATGCTGTCTGGGACCTTGGAGGAACCCTGAATGGCTGGAAATAAACCCTCCTGTACCCAGGGCAAAGAACTGAACACCAAGGGTAAGTGAGCTAACCTCCTGTGTGGCTACATGACTACCAAAAGCTGCTATGTGCCATTTCCTGACCAGTTGACCAGTACCAACTGGACCTGATCCAGACCTTGCTAGTGGCCTCTGTCGGAATGAGTCTTGATCCCCAAATGCTGTTCCTGAGGTTTTGGATCTTTGATGTGAGTTATTTGACCTTGTAGGAAAGTGGGGCACTAAGTAGCGAGGCTGGTTAGGTTTCACTATGCAATACCTTCATGTTACCCCAAATCAGTCCTTTGGATTCACTTTGATAAATCCTTAGCTCAGTCCTGGTAGTGTAGCACAGAGCAGTCAAGCTTCACTAGAGGAACATGTGTTAAGCATTTCAGAGGACCAACATGGACAATAAGTAATTAACACGACGTGAAAGAAATCCGACAACAATTTATAAAAATAAAGCCAATGTTTATATAAATTGAGGCACCAAAATGTAGGCAATCGAATGAGTATAACTGGAGTTATGGATTTTTAAAAGAAAAATAAATCAGTGCATTTCACTCTTGCCAAACTTTAACGTTGCAGTTAATGGGGAAAAGCACTAGTGACAATCGGTCTCTTGCAGTTCGAGTTCAGTGGAAATCACTGGGTAGTAAAGTGATGCAGGTTCCAGAACCAGGGTCCTACAGTCAGTTGAATTTTACCCTGGCTAGGAGGGCCTGAGTGCAGTATTGTCCTGGCTGTCCCTGGTGCTGAAGCAGGAGTCATGGGTTTGCTGGGTTTACAGCTTAGACGGTGCTGGTATGGAAACGGATGCAAAAGCTCCACAACGGGGCCACTGAGCTGGCGAGTTGAAGCTGTTGTGGGGTTCCCTTAAGACCCTGTGTTGAACAAAGGTAGTGGTAGTCAGAATGGCTAACCACATTCCTTGGAGTCTGGGGGAAAATGGTAGCCACCTGAAACTTGCTGAAGGTCAGGACTATGTTTCCCACAATGGACTTCGCCATTTATATTTGGATGATCCCTTGGCAGGCCCGATGGCCAGTGATTCTTTGGTTCCGGGCGTGTACTTTACCTGCGGGCTGCAGCGGATTAGTACCTCTAGTGCAAGGGAGTTCTGGTGTTGTCTTTGGCTCTCAGAGACGTTACCCTTTCCTTTGGAACCAGTCTCTGGTCCAGAACGAGTCGCAGTCGTGCAGTTCCAGTGTGGTTGCACATGTGCAGGTTATTGCGCCTTTGCATTGTGCAGGTCCTGTAGTGGCAGACTTGGGTCTCATCTTTGTCCTCTGTTGCAACTCGATAAGATCTGAGGTTCTGGTGACAGAGGAGCCCCTTAAATTCTAGATGTAGGGGAATTAGGGGTGTGGGTGCTAGTAGCCAATGGTCTACTAGCCCCAGTGGCTAATCCGCCCCTGAGGTGACCACTTCCTGTGGAAAGTGGTACCTCTTCTACCCAGAAGCCTCTATTCTGCCGCTTTGGCAGTACCCTTCTTCGGCTGTACAGACCAGGTAGCCTACCCTAGGGGTGTGGCTAGCCTTCTGGGGGTATACTCTTCCTGACTATCTAATTTTCCTGCCTGCCCGGGTTGCCAATGTGCCTGAGGTAGGGGGTTGGCTTTTTCCTCCTCCGGGAGAAAGCCTGATGGCATGTCAGAGGCGGTGGGAGCTTTGATGCTCACTGCCTTGATGTGCCACTTCATTAGCCAACCTCTCAGGGTGGGAGGCAACACCTCCCACCTAGGCAGGCCTTTGTTTCTGCCTCCTGACTGAGTTCACACTTCTTGGGAGGGGGTCAGATTCCTATCTTGGTGGCAGTAGCTGCAGGCTGTCAGCCAGTGCACGGGAAATGCTGGGGCAACCAGGTGGGCAACCTCTAAGGTAGCCACCTGGGTGCATGTCACATTGAATCCGACTTTGGAAAAAGGCTGGTTTGATGAGACAAGTTGTTTAATACCAAACATGACAAATTTCAGTGGAACCATGGTTGAGCTGGCAACCTCGGATGCCAGGATACCACCCCATGTTAGCCTTGGGCCCCCTGAACACTTATAGCAGCCCCGAATGGAAGCAGGCTACTATAGGCTAATATATGTCCACACTTTTAAAATAATGCACCCTGCCTCTTGGGCTCAGGATGCCTACCGTAAGGGTGACTGACATATAATAAAAATAGTGCTGGGACCTTACCACTCATGGTGAGGGCAAAGTCGAGTTGGAGCAGTTTGCACTGCTTCTGTAGTCTGCAATGGCAGACCTGTTGTCATCTGTTTACTTGGATCATTCATTGTGGCACAATCAGTGCTTCAGGCCCTGGTGACCCTTTTAACTCCCATGCCCTGGGTTCCACTTGCCACGGACTTATAAGAGGGTTAAAGTTCTTGCCAATTGGGGTTACCAATTCACATATATCATTTTTAGGGAGCGAGCACTGGCACTGGAGCCTGGTTAGCAGACTTAAGTGCTCTTTCAGAGTCATAACCTTCAGCATTAGAAATAAATGTATGGGAGTGACCATACAAAAAGGTCACTTTCCAACATGACCTCCCCAGACGAAAGGTAATGAGCAACTAACCTCCTTCCTGCTAGTTCTCATTATCTAAGTGGAAAAACCTGGAAATATCATCCTCATTGGCATTGTCAGTCCCAGTCTGTGTTCTTCTTTTAAGTCCAAACCCTGTTGGGAAATGGACCACTTCAACAACTTGGGGTTCTCTCCTCTCATCTACATCAGCCTCCTGAGAAGCCTGTGGTCAGTTTGAACCTTGAAGTGAGGCCCAAACAAGTATGGTCTCAGCTTCTTCAGGTACCCAACCACAGCAAAGGATTCCTTCTCAATGGCACTCCAACGCTGCTCTCTAGGTAGGAGTCACTGCTAATAAGGGCAACTGGTTGATCCTGGCACTCATTATTTGTTGTGACTGTGAGAAGTTGGCCTGGCATATGCTGTCCACTAATTATAGTGGGCACCTTGCACCAGTCCAAATCGACTCTTATGGTAGGTAGGTTAAAGACAACCTTATTGAAAGCTATCCTAGTGGTAGCTGTGGAGAGCAGCCTTCAGGCTAAGTCTTGAAGGAATGTAAAGCAGCTTGTTTTACCAGTCTATAATCTCTTGAGTGACCAAATGAAAGAGCACCACACCAGGTATATATTCAAAATATATGTATTTATTGCTAAACACACCCCTCTAGTCTCTTTATGAGGCTAGAGTTCGAAGTACATAAGTAATAAGTTATTTAAACACAGTAATAGCACAAATACACGTTTGGGCCCTAGGGGCGTACCAAACCATATACCAATAAAGTGGTATAAGAACCACGACTGAACTAGACACTAGGCCTAGAGCCTCTAGAAGTGCTTGGACCACAAGGAACCACCCAAGGTAGTGACACAGGGGACCCACGGGGGACGCGTGCAGTGTAAATACACAACCGCGATACGCCGTTTACTTCTATGGAGAAAGTCGCGGTCAGGAAATTAAAGGAAAGGGACACTTAGAGGAGGACTAGGAACAAACCCTTTGAGATCTAGGACTTTGAAGAGTCTCTACCCACGGGAGCACCGGAGTACTCGTGTTACCTCACCCAGCGAAGCCGGGTGCATAGGTGCCGTTCGGGGTCGGGTTTCGCTGTCGATTCCTATGAAGATCTGCTGCAAAGTGCTGCTGGCGACCAGGAGGAAAGTGTCCGGGTGGATCCAAGAGTGGATCGAGGATCTGAAGTACCTGAAAGCAGAGGGGACAGAGTCTGGGTCACTAGCCAGTGACCAGGAAGGCGATGAGCAGATGCCCACCGATGTCGGGTGCTTCAGGTGCGTCGTTGGTCGTCTTGACTCCGCAGTCACGAGGTCCAGGAGGTGTTGTCAGCGTCCAGGAGCAGGATTCGGACTGTACCACAACGTCTGCTGCTTGCTGAGGTGTCGGCAACCAGATTGGACCCAACAACCCTTGGCAGCAGCAAATCTTGTGGAAGTGAAGAAAAGTCGATGGCGCAGACCAGCAAGGTCTGGGGAACTCACCCAGCGAGGGTAAGTTAGGGCAGGCCTGGAGCAACCAGGGGAGCCCTTTGGTTTCTTTAATAAGTCTTCTGGGGACCCACAAGCCAGCGGGCAAGGGATCGCGAAGACACCTTGGGCGGAATCACTCAACAGGGGCTCACGGTCACTCGGGACGGTGTAGGCCTCTGATCTTCGGAGGGATTCCTGCTGGAGGTCGGGACCACACGTGGTCCAAAGCACAGGTTCGTAGAACGTTGTGAAGGGGTTGCACTCGACAATAGTGCACGGTACCCAGGGGTCGCGGTTCCTCGTCACTCGTGGGGTCCACTTGCCTCAGCTTCGCTGGGGACTCACGATGGCCTTGGAGAAGTCAGGAAATCTACTTCTTGGGCTGCAGGGACTTCGGACTCCGGCGGGAGCGGCGTAGTTTGCGACCGTCGTTGTCGTTTTTGGTGCCTGCCAAGCAGGGAGTCACTCCTTGACCCCAAGGGAGATTCTTCAGTCCTCTAATCGTGATGTAGAGCGTCGAAGGTCCAGGATTCAGTTTCAAAGTTTAGTCCAGGGATAATCTAATCTTGCTGTGGCAAGGGTTCCCCATTTTAACCAGTAAAACAGGGAGGGACTAACTCTATGACCCCACCTATGGGAGGGTCAAGGGAGGGGGTGGCTACACCCACTTCCCTTTGTCCAGTTTCGTGCCAGAGCAGGGGCAGGTAGCCCCTGAGCTGGTTTGAACTGGCATATGCACAGAGGAGCCTTTTGCTCCCCCAGTGCAGGACTTCAAAGCACTCTAAGAGTGCATCCACCCAGCCCCAATACACATTATCCTGTCTGGGGAGGTGGTCACACCTCCCTGCAACAGGAAACCTATTGTCCAGGCCTCCCCTGCCGGAGTTTCGTCCAGCAGCAGGAGGCCAGACTTGTGTCTGTGGCAGCAGCATCCATTTTGTGATGCCAGGGCTTCAGAAAGAAGTTACCGGGTAAGCCAGAGTTAACATGTCTTTCCCTCTAGAAGGGTGGAATGCTACCCCCGCTGCCAGGATTGGCAGGGGGTAGTATTCCAAGATGTTTGACACCAAACACGACATGTTTAGGTGCAGCCATTCCAAAGTTAGCATTTTACCGCGAGGATATAATGCGCTTAAGAGTATATGGTCAGGCTGCACTACCAACAGCATCAGAGATGGTCTCCGAACGCTGCAGAGGGGCCCTGCTCATGCAGGGGCACCCTCTCACATAGGAACCATGCACTCTGCCTTTAGGATTGATAAGGCCTGCCTTAGGAGTGACTTATAGGTTTATATGTGTGTATGTATTTAGTGATATAGGTAACCTATATCACAGTAAGGGGTGCATGCACCACCTTACCCAGGCTGCAGTAGCAGACCTGTGGTGTCAGTTTGGATGGCCTTCCAGGGGTGGCATAATACATGCTGCAGCCCCTGGCAGGCCTCTGAGGTACCTATGCCCTTGGTACATAGTATACCATATACTAGGGACTTATAAGGGCACTCCAGATTCCAATCAGAGATGTGCCTAAGGCACATGGAAACCTTTTACAGAGAAAGCAGATAGACTGGGGCCCTGAATAGCAGGATCCCAGTCCAACTAAGTCATAAACCAGCAAAACACCATAAAAAAAGTGGGGGCAACCATATAGTCAGATTCCACCTTCCTACATAACCCCCCCAAACGAAAGGAGATAAGGCTAACCTTGGCCAGTTGAGCCTATATTGACTAAGTGGCCATATAAGGAAGCACCTGCACTAGCATGGTTGCCCCCTATGTTATGGTCCACTAAGCAATCCCTCACCCTAAGGGTATGAGAGGGTCTCCACCATGGGGAATCACTACCTCTGGTGTGCTTAGGTAAAGTACAAGGCTGGTGAGGTGTCTGAGTAGGGAAGTGAGGCCCTAGGAATGTTGGCCTCAGCTTCCTCAGATCACTGGTCACCATGTATGCCTGTCTTTCCATGACTGAGTTGCACTTTGCTCTAAGGGTCAACCTTTGGCTGCCTACAGCTGGGGGTTGGGTCCCTTTGGATGGAACACTGGAGGGACATGGCAGGTTTGGAACCTTCTGGTCCCAGGTTTGCCCTTGCCTACCAGAGTCCTTCTGGGGGAGGTCCCTACATAAAGGTATGGGGGATCCCTCAGTGTGTAGAGGAATTTTCACCTGGCTAGGGCTACTAGACTGGGTGCCCCTAATCTGCTGATGGGGGCTTCCTCTGGACAGGGGGCCCTGGGGGTCCACTGACCTCCCTGACCTCTGCAGCCCTGGGCTGACTGAGGCAGGGTAGAGAGGGGCAGGTTACCTGCTCCAGACTGGGTACCACCTTGGAAGGGTCCTCTGCCATCAGGGGTGTGGCCAGGCCAGGCCTGACTACCTCTGTGGCAGTTCCTTCACTAGGGGTAGGGTCAGTTCCCTGAGGAGGCTGACCCTTACCTATTGTCTGGGGGAAGAAGACTTTTCTTCAACCCCTGTGCTCTCTTTTGGGGGAGAGTGGGCCATTCTTTCAGGCTCCATCTCTCCAAATTCTTGGGCTGGGGCTGTGGCCATCACAGCCCCACTAACCTTTACAGGGACGCCCAACATCCTAAGATGGGTTTGGTGTTCAACTTCAGCCCAGGCTGAAATTTCCAAATCATTGCCCATCAGGCAATCTACAGGTAAGGTGGGGGACACTGCCACTCTCTTTGGGCCTGTGACCCCCTCCCAGCTGAGATTGACTATGGCCATGGGGTGATCTGTTCTGACACCATCAATGTTGGTCACCTGGTACTTAAACTCAGGTAAAAACTGGTGAGGGGGGACTAGTTTCCCTGCCACCATGGTGACACTAGCCCCTGTGTCCCTAAATGCCACAGCTTTCTGACCATTAATCATTGGCTCCAGTCTGTACCTGCCCAATGCTATGGGACCCATGGTAAAGGTGGCAAATCCTATACCACCATCAGAGTCAGAGGAGTCTGTTGAGGGGTCCCTGTCTAAACTAGGGCCCACCTCTGTTCCTCTTGCAAAAGCACCTAACTTTTTGGGTGCACTACTCCCAACTGGAGGATTACTACTGGTAGTACCAGGAGGGGTGGTAGTAGTTGTGGGAGGAACATTTTCTTTATTGCCAATCCTGGGGCAACTGGGATCAGTTTTCCAGTGCCCAGGCTTTTTACAGACATGGCAATAGGGTTTCTTTTCAGGAGAGGAAGGAGTTTGGGACCCACCCCCAGAAGAGGAATTTTGGGGCCCTGTAGGGGACTTATCCTTAGATTTATCCCCACCTTTCTCTTGGGACTTAGTAGAATCTTTCTTCTGGTCACCACCCTGATTTCTAGTTTTTACTCTGGTTCTGACCCATTTGTCTGCCTTCTTTCCCAATTCTTGGGGAGAGGTCAGATCAGAGTCCACCAGATACTGGTGCAAAAGCTGGTTTTGACAATTATTAAGGATCTGCTCCCTCATAATCAAATTGTACAATCCTAAAAAGTCATGCACTTTGTTGCCATGTATCCAACCTTCCAGAGCCTTTGTAGCACAATCTACAAAATCAACCCAGTCTTGAGTCTGAGCTTTTTGGGTGTCTCTGAACTTCAACCTATACTGTTCAGTGGTTAGGCCAAACCCATCTATCAGAGCACTCTTCAAGACTGTGTAATTGTCAGCATCCTCTTCTCTTACAGTGAGGAGCTTGTCTCTACCTTTGTCTGCAAAGGAGAGCCACAAGATTGCTGCCCACTGCCTCTGGGGGACCTTCTGAACTTTACAGGCCCTCTCCAGTGCAGTTATCCATTTGTGGATGTCATCCCCACTCTGGTAGGGAGGGACAATCTTGTTTAGGTTTCTATGGTCATAAGACCTTTCCCTATCTCTAGGGATATTGCTGCCACCATGGGACTCTAGTCCCAACTTTCTTCTCTCTCTAAGGAGATCTAGGGATTCTCTATCTAAAGCCAATTGTTTCTTCCTGATCTCTAGTTGAGTTTCCTCATACTGGACCAGTCTCTTTCTTCTCTCATGAGAGGATTCCCTCCTGTGAGAAGAAACAGAGCTCCCTATTGAGGTGCCAGAGTGGTTAGACTCCTGAGAAGGAGACCTAGACTTTCTGAGCACAGTCATAATCCTTCCTGGGGGACAAAGGTGTGGTTCTCAAGATCCTCATCTTCATCTTCCCCAGAAGGGATTGGGTTTTCCAGGTCAGGGTCATTGTCACCCTCCTGGTCAGTTTCAGAGGGGGGCTGGGGGTAGTAGTACCCCTGGCCCCTTCCTCATCTGCTGGCCCACCCTCTGCTCCTACCCCTTCAGTCTCTGAAGACTTACTAAGATCATAAGCCACCAACATCTCCTGGAGGTGTTGGGTGGTGGGACTTTGGCCTGTCCTTAATTTCCTCACGTTACACAAAGCTCTCAGTTCCAAGAATGGGAGTGTGTCATACTTGGAGGGGGAAGCTCAATGGCTTCCTGCAGGGCATCTCTAGATCCTGCTTTTAAAGACATCACTAGTGTGGTGTGGTGTATGCACTACCTACTCTAGTGTGGCCTACTAAACTCTCTTGAGTTGTAGAAAGGGTTGTGCTATCCCTTAACACACAACTCTAAGTTCAGTAGAACTTACTGATATTCTAAGCTTAAATTATATGTACCTTAGGTACCTTTAGTGGTTTTCAGTTGATCAATTCAATTGAGATTATCTGGTAAAACAATAGCAAGCTGGAATCCCACACGCTGCACACCAATGTGAGAAGTTGGCCTGGCATATGCTGTCCACTAATTATAGTGGGCACCTTGCACCAGTCCAAATCGACTCTTATGGTAGGTAGGTTAAAGACAACCTTATTGAAAGCTATCCTAGTGGTAGCTGTGGAGAGCAGCCTTCAGGCTAAGTCTTGAAGGAATGTAAAGCAGCTTGTTTTACCAGTCTATAATCTCCTGAGTGACCAAATGAAAGAGCACCACACCAGGTATATATTCAAAATATATGTATTTATTGCTAAACACACCCCTCTAGTCTCTTTATGAGGCTAGAGTTCGAAGTACATAAGTAATAAGTTATTTAAACACAGTAATAGCACAAATACACGTTTGGGCCCTAGGGGCGTACCAAATCATATACCAATAAAGTGGTATAAGAACCACGACTGAACTAGACACTAGGCCTAGAGCCTCTAGAAGTGCTTGGACCACAAGGAACCACCCAAGGTAGTGACACAGGGGACCCACGGGGGACGCGTGCAGTGTAAATACACAACCGCGATACGCCGTTTACTTCTATGGAGAAAGTCGCGGTCAGGAAATTAAAGGAAAGGGACACTTAGAGGAGGACTAGGAACAAACCCTTTGAGATCTAGGACTTTGAAGAGTCTCTATCCACGGGAGCACCGGAGTACTCGTGTTACCTCACCCAGCGAAGCCGGGTGCATAGGTGCCGTTCGGGGTCGGGTTTCGCTGTCGATTCCTATGAAGATCTGCTGCAAAGTGCTGCTGGCGACCAGGAGGAAAGTGTCCGGGTGGATCCAAGAGTGGATCGAGGATCTGAAGTACCTGAAAGCAGAGGGGACAGAGTCTGGGTCACTAGCCAGTGACCAGGAAGGCGATGAGCAGATGCCCACCGATGTCGGGTGCTTCAGGTGCGTCGTTGGTCGTCTTGACTCTGCAGTCACGAGGTCCAGGAGGCGTTGACGGCATCCAGGAGCAGGATTCGGACTGTACCACGACGTCTGCTGCTTGCTGAGGTGTCGGCGACCGGATTGGACCCAACAAGCCTTGGCAGCAGCAAATCTTGTGGAAGTGAAGAAAAGTCGATGGCGCAGACCAGCAAGGTCTGGGGAACTCACCCAGTGAGGGTAAGTTAGGGCAGGCCTGGAGCAACCAGGGGAGCCCTTTGGTTTCTTTAAGAAATCTTCTGGGGACCCACAAGCCAGCGGGCAAGGGATCGCGAAAACACCTCGGGCGGAATCACTCAACAGGGGCCCACGGTCACTCGGGATGGTGTAGGCCTCTGATCTTCGGAGGGATTCCTGCTGGAGGTCGGGACCACACGTGGTCCAAAGCACAGGTTCGTAGAACGTTGTGAAGGGGTTGCACTCGACAATAGTGCACGGTACCCAGGGGTCGCGGTTCCTCGTCACTCGTGGGGTCCACTTGCCTCAGCTTCGCTGGGGACTCACGATGGCCTTGGAGAAGTCAGGAAATCCACTTCTTGGGCTGCAGGGACTTCGGACTCCGGCGGGAGTGGCGTAGTTTGCAACCGTCGTTGTCGTTTTTGGTGCCTGCCAAGCAGGGGAGTCACTCCTTGACCCCAAGGGAGATTCTTCAGTCCTCTAATCGTGATGTAGAGCGTCGAAGGTCCAGGATTCAGTTTCAAAGTTTAGTCCAGGGATAATCTAATCTTGCTGTGGCAAGGGTTCCCCATTTTAACCAGTAAAACAGGGAGGGACTAACTCTATGACCCCACCTATGGGAGGGTCAAGGGAGGGGTGGCTACACCCACTTCCCTTTGTCCAGTTTCGTGCCAGAGCAGGGGCAGGTAGCCCCTGAGCTGGTTTGAACTGGCATATGCACAGAGGAGCCTTTTGCTCCCCCAGTGCAGGACTTCAAAGCACTCTAAGAGTGCACCCACCCAGCCCCAATACACATTATCCTGTCTGGGGAGGTGGTCACACCTCCCTGCAACAGGAAACCTATTGTCCAGGCCTCCCCTGCCGGAGTTTCGTCCAGCAGCAGGAGGCCAGACTTGTGTCTGTGGCAGCAGCATCCATTTTCTGATGCCAGGGCTTCAGAAAGAAGTTACCGGGTAAGCCAGAGTTAACATGTCTTTCCCTCTAGAAGGGTGGAATGCTACCCCCGCCGCCAGGATTGGCGGGGGGTAGTATTCCAAGATGTTTGACACCAAACACGACATGTTTAGGTGCAGCCATTCCAAAGTTAGCATTTTACCGCGAGGATATAATGCGCTTAAGAGTATATGGTCAGGCTGCACTACCAACAGCATCAGAGATGGTCTCCGAACGCTGCAGAGGGGCCCTGCTCATGCAGGGGCACCCTCTCACATAGGAACCATGCACTCTGCCTTTAGGATTGATAAGGCCTGCCTTAGGAGTGACTTATAGGTTTATATGTGTGTATGTATTTAGTGATATAGGTAACCTATATCACAGTAAGGGGTGCATGCACCACCTTACCCAGGCTGCAGTAGCAGACCTGTGGTGTCAGTTTGGATGGCCTTCCAGGGGTGGCATAATACATGCTGCAGCCCCTGGCAGGCCTCTGAGGTACCTATGCCCTTGGTACATAGTATACCATATACTAGGGACTTATAAGGGCACTCCAGATTCCAATCAGAGATGTGCCTAAGGCACATGGAAACCTTTTTACAGAGAAAGCAGATAGACTGGGGCCCTGAATAGCAGGATCCCAGTCCAACTAAGTCATAAACCAGCAAAACACCATAAAAAAAGTGGGGGCAACCATATAGTCAGATTCCACCTTCCTACAGTGACAACACTGCCAAAATCCCATGTTCAGAAGCATCCATTTGGACAATGTACTCTTTTCCATAGTCTGGTGCTTTCAGGACAGGTGCTGAACACATAGCCTCTTTCAGGGTGTCAAAGGCCTTTTGCTATCCTGTTGCCCAGATGACCTACTTAGGCTGTTTTTTTGGAGATGATCTCAGTGAGAGGGGCCACTATGGTACCATACCCCTTCACAAACATCCAATAGTACCCAGTCATGCCAAGGAAAGCCCTGACTTGGGTCTGAGTCTTGGGAGCCTTCCAATCCAGGGTAGTATGGATTTTGGGCTAGAGACGTTGCAGTTGGCCTCCACCCACACAGTGGCCCAAGAATCAACTGAACTCTGCCCTATCTGGCACTTACTGGCCTTGATAGTTAGGCTTGCCTGCTGCAAGGCCTGTAGTACTTCAGTCAGGTGGGCCAGGTGATCCTCCCAGGTGGAACTGAATACAGCAAAATCATCCAATAGCTGCACTAAAGTTGTCCAGACCTGAAAGAACTCAGTTCACGAACCTTTGGAAAGTGGCAAGTTCATTTTTCAATCCAAAAGGCATCACTTTAAATTGGAAGTGGCCTTCAGGAGTAGAAAAAGTTGATCTCTCCTTTGCTCCCTGGTTGAGTCCAATCTGCCCATATCCTGATGTTAAGTCAAAGATACTCAAAAAGTTGGCTGAACCCAACTTGTCTATGAACTCATCAGGTGTTGGAATGGGGTGTGCATCAGGTTTAGAGATTACATTTAGACCCTTGTAATCCACACAGAAGCTCATCTCTGGTTTGCCTTCCTTGGAATGAGGTTTGAGGACCAGTACCACTGGGCAAGCTCACGGACTGTCAGAAGGTTCCATCACACATAGCCCTAGCATCTTGTTGACTTCAGCTTTGATGCAGACAGTCTGTAAATTTTGTTTTTGACAGGCATGCTGTTACTTGTATCCACATCCTGAACACACCATGTTGTCTGACCAGGGGTCAAGGAAAAGATCTCAGCAGGACTTGCCTGCAATCAGCTTGCTGTTGTGCATTAAGAGAATCTGACAAGACAACACCCTCTACCGAACCACGATTTGGGTTATTTGACAGTAGGTCAGGGAGGCATTCACTTTCCTCCTCTTGACCTCCATGGCCAGCATCATGTTCATGTCACCCCTGTCTTGGTGTGGCTTCAAGGGATTTACAGGGGTGCCTACGTCCACCAGGTAGGTGACGTTCCCTTTCTTTTTCATGATGGGATAGGACCCAGTCTACTTTGTCCTGGAGGGCCCTGGAAGCCATAGGCTTTAATACCCACACAAATGCCCTGATAGACACTCAACCAGTACAGACTTTTGGTCATACCAGAACTTGATAAAGTCTTGGCTGGCCTCCAGATTCTTGCTTGCCTTTTTCATGTGCTCAGCCATGTGAGAACGCAGGCCCAGTACATAGTCGACTATATAAAGTTAGGGCCACCTTGAGAGGTTTATTCCAGCCTTCCCTCACCAAACTTAGTGGATCACTTACAGGATGGCCAAACAGACGTTCAAAGGGCTGAAGCCAATTCCCTTCTGAAGGCACCTCTCTGTATGCAACCAAGAGGCAAGATAACAGGACATCCCATTTCCTGAGTTTTTCAGGTAAGCCCTTTATCATGCCCTTCACGGTTTTGTAGACTCTCTCAACTAAACCATTTGTGTGGGGGTGATGAGGGTGGTGAACTTATAGCTCATACCACATTCATCGCACATAGCTTTTAGGTATGCTGACATGAAGTTGGTCCCTCCATCAGAAACTACCTCTGTTGGAAACAGCCCTTTCTAGGATGCTTTCCCTCAACCTTTTGCTTTTTTCCTTTCCAGTTTTCCACTGCTCTGGATGCTAGTCTTAGGATGCAAGTGCGTTTGGCACAGCCATGCAGTGTCAAAGTGCTGTCCTCATCATATACATACTGTAGAGCAGTGTATATATGATGGGCTCATTCGAGTTAGCCGTAAGTCTCTTGTCATGGCGTAAGACCTATAACAGGGGCTTGTATTTGAATGCACCTCCATGGGCCTGATGCACTGGTTGTGCCAACCACTGAGGTAGAGCATCGACTGTGCCACAGGTTTTCCCTGGTGGGTCCTGTGTGCACGGGTCAGTGTTACTCGGTTTGGCATTTAGAGAGCTATGTGCCAAGGTTATGCATGTCTCCCGCTATATCGGATTTCTCCCTGGTGACAGGGTGTGGTGTTGGAAAGAGGTCAGGAGTGTGCATTACATATAAGGTTTCTGAATGGCACAGGTGGTGTGTTCAGTAAAACAGGGCCTGCGTCTCGCATTGGATTAGCATGAAGGGGTGTAGGGAAAGGCTATCGAGCATTATTTCCTATGGACAGAATAGAAACAGTATAGTGTTTGGTATCGATAAGTCTGAAATGGCAAATCCTCTCCTGTAGTGGGAGTGGGTTCGACATTATGGAAGTGGAAATATCACTTTGGAAAAGTGGGCATTTCGATGTGTGTGGCTCCGTGTGCCTGGCAGCCTATCTCCTAATTTACAACTGGGTGCTAGGGGCACAGCCACATTTGTGCATTCCTGATAGAGGGCCATAAACTAGGGGTACCTGGGAAACTGTGGACATCTGACTCTGAAGGGCCTTTCTGGGATGGTTATGTAGGGGTGGAATTGGCACCTGCATTTCAAGGGTCAGGGTTTTGGCCCCACTAAAGATTGGGATCAAACCTCCCGGGGTAGGATGGCAGACTGGATAAAATTTAGAGAGGGTCTGTGCAATTCAAAGGTGGCCTTTTGAACTGATCATATCTTTAAAGGCCATGGTTGGTAGAACTACTGGTACTTCAGCCTCCGAAAGTATAGACACTTTTGGATTTGGAACCATGCTACGCTGCTTCTATACTGGGACATTGACTTGAGTAATCATTAGGGAGGGAGGAACTGCAACTGGACTATCTGCAGACTTGTGGTGGCTTGGAACTTGACGTGCTCCAAGAAGGGGACTATCACTTGGTGAAATTTACCTGGACATTGCTGGCCTGGAGCTAATGCCAACTGTCTTGACCTGGATCTCAAAGTTTTCTCCAAGGGCCGGTGTGCTGACCTCCTGTCCACGAGATCCCAGGGACACAAAGGATCTCACTGTCTCCACAAGATTGTGAGGACCGCACTGGGTGCGGCGGAGACAGGTGGAAGTGATTGTGGTTGGGACAAGGACCGTCCTGACATACACCATCACCATGTTGTGCAAGAGGAGTGTGCACAAAGATCAGCAGCCATCTGAGGTGTCAAGACGTGAGGAGTTGAAAGAGTAAGGGGGAAACTTGCAGAGTTTGAGGGACCCATGCTTGTAACCAGGGGACCTGTGCTCACTTGCGCTCCAGAGCGTGTGGTTTCTGAGGGAAGTTGGGGAAACCTGAGCTGGGAACTGAGACTGTCTTCGGCCTCCAGACCGGGATGACGGCAGTGCCTGACAACACAGCCTCTGACAGAGGTTGTTGGTTCCCTCTCCCTGGACCCATGCCACAGGGTGCTTTTTATGAAAAACATTGAGAAGAGACTCGAGGGGTCTCGTGTGCCTTGTGGGCGTCTGCAGCTGACTGTCAGGAGTCTACTCTAGGTCACACCTTTGCTTGTGGGAAAACATTTCTCCAGACGGGGAGCGTGGCAGCTTCCTGGGTCACCACCTTCTGTCTATGGGGGTATGCGTCCTGCAGTTTTGCAGGTGCCGTCGGGTGCCTGAAGGTCTTATCCAGATGGATGAAACTAAGTAACAGTTTTTCTCCTTGTTTAGGTGGTTCCCACTGTTTAGTCAACAGGCCGTTAGCAGGGACAACGTGTATCACTGGCTGATGGAGTTGAGAGACTGAGGGGCTGGGTAATGAGTCGTAGTCAGAGACTGGTGACTGACAATTCTGCAATGGGAAAGTCTGACAATTGCATATAACTGTAAAGTGTATATCCAATGTGTGTTTTGGTTGGAATACAATAGAGAAGTTTGACAGATGCGAATAACTGTAGAGTATATATACATTTCGTATCTCGTTTTGATTTTAGTGAATGTTTTATATGAAGACGTGTTTTTTATACATACGACATGGAGTCTTTTTGTGGTGAACGCACTGTGTTGTAAGGGGGGGTGTTGTGCTAACACTTTACACTTGAGCCTCAGGATAAGCCTAATTGCTCAGCATCAAGCTACCAGAGGGTGAGCACCTGTTATCGGACAAGGGTATCATACTCATCCTATTTGGAAAGGTGGATTCTGACTGGCTTTGATGCATCTCGGCCAGCCCGAAACCGCTGGGTCTCACAACCTACCAAGTGACCTTTGCCACTGCAGGGGCATTGACAGTCTTGAGGGGAAATGTCTCTGAGTACCCAGTAGCTTGGTCCACTACTACTAGAATAAATCTGTTCACAGATGCATTTTGAGGGTCAAGGGTTCCAACAATGTCAATCCCTACCTTCTCAAAGGGGGTCCCAACCATGGAAATTTCATTAAGGGAACCTTTGGTTGTCCATTAGTCTTGCCAGTGGCTTGAGGGGTGACACAGGAGCTACAAAACTCCTTCAATTTTTCAGACATCTGGGGCCACTAGAAATGGGTAACCAACCTGTCCCAGGTTTTGGTTTGTCCAAGATGTCCTGCTAGGGGGATGTCATGTGCTATAGTAGAATAAACTATCTGTATTCTTGGGGGACCACCACTCTCCTGGCTGCCCCTGGTTTGGGGTCTCTGGCCTCAGTGTACAGGAGCCCATCTTTCCAATAGACCCTGTGGGAGCCACTGGCATCTCCCTGTTGTTTCCTTCCAGCCGACCCATGAGCTCTGCCAGGTCAGGCCAGGCTCATTCAGATGCAGTTCCCTCCACAGGCACCAGGGCATCTCCCTCAGGAGAACTCTCCGCCTGGTCATGTGACCTCTTTGAAGCTGACTTGCCAGGCTTCTTGCCCCTTCTGTTGCTTTGGGAGGTTTGGGACATTATTCCAGGCTCCAAACTCCCATGACTTCCCTGTTGTGCTGTGTGTGCTCTAGCTGCCACACACACCTACTCAGGAAGACCTAGCATTTCTGCATGAGCCTTCCTTTCCACTTCTGCCCAAGCAGAGTTTTCCACATCATTTCCCAACAGAGACTCCACTGGGATGGCAAGAGACACAACCGCCTTATTTGGGCCACTAACCCCTTCCCATTCTAAGGTTACCAAGGCCATTGGATGCAGCTTAATGTTACTGTCAGCAATGGTCACCTGGAGACTAACACCAGGTATCATTTGGTCTGGGGAAACCAGTATAGCTGCCACCATAGGGACACTGGTACCTGTATCCCTTCGAACCTCTACCTCACTCCCATTGATCTTTGAACTTTGTATGTACTTTTCCATGCTTGGAGGTAAGACTGCCAGGGATTCAATATCCAACCCCTCACAGGCACCAAGGTAGCATCTTTGTAGCCTCTGGCCTTTCCAGAGTACACTTCAATCCCCACTCCTATGCTAGCCAGTCACTTGTTCTGTCCTCCGTTGGGGGAATTTTTGCAGCATGGTGAATCTCCACTATTATGCCCTGGCAAATGACAGTCATGGCATATCCCAGAAGCCTTTGCAGGGTCCCAGTTCTTACCCTGATACCCCTTACCTTTGAGCTGGGAAGAGTCATGGGGTCTACCTTCCTGAGAAGAACTTTAGGGGCCTTTAGAGAACTGCTTCTTTTTGTCTTTGTACTTGTTCACATCTTCCCCCGTTGGGAAATCTGAGCTCCCTTTTTCTGGTCACTCCCACCATGTGCCTTCTTGGACATCCTGGCTCTCTGGGAGAAAGCAACTTTGAAACCACCAAATGCTGACACAATTTCTCTGTTGTACAATAAGTTCAAATGTGCTCTTTCTTCATGAAAATATATACCCCATCGTAAGTGTCCACCTTATTGCCTTTTATCTATCCTTCTAGTGCATTGACTGAGAAGTCTAAGAAGTACACCCATGTCTGATTTTGACCTTTATGGGTTTCCCTAAACTTCACTTTGGACTCTTCTGTGATGAGTTCAAAACCTTCTATTAAAGTTCCTTTCATATGCTTGTAGGACTCAGCCACATCCTCATTAAGGGTCAGAAGTCTATCTCTGCCCTTGACTAAGAACAACTCCCACAGTAGAGAGTCCCAGTGCTGGTGACCTATCCTTCTCATTTTGTAGGTACTCTCATAGGCTGCAAACCATTTGTCGATGTCATCACTTTCACTAAGCTTGGGGACAATCCCTTTAGGGATCTTAGGGTCAAATGCTTACTCTTTTACCCTATTTGTATTGCTGCTGGTATTATCTTTTGGCTTTAAGCCCATCTTGACCATTCTTTCTTTGAGGGCTAGTCTCATTTCCTTGAGTTCAATCTTTTTCTACTCTAGTAAGTGGAGGTCAAGCTGTTCCTCAAAGCTAACCACCTTACCAGTTGGGGGGTTGCTAGAGTGACTTCTGTTACTGCCTGGTAGTGAAGGGGATCTAGGAAAGGGTATAGAGTTGTGGTCTTCACCTTCTTCTCCATCATCTTCTACGTGGGCCAAGGCCTCATCCTCTGCAGGATCTTCTTCTGAAGAATGGCTTTCCCTCTTTAGCTTTTCTTTCTCATAGGAGCTGAGGGCTTTCTGAATGTACTCCTTTGTGGCTGTCTTTCTGAAGACAATAGCTCTTAATTTGCACAAGGCTCTCAGATCACTGATCTTTAGAGCTGGCAGAACAGACAGGTCAAGGTTCTTGTCAGCCTCCATTGTGCACTAACCTTTTTATTTGAAAGCTGGGACCTTTTTAAAACTTTACAAAAACCTTTAAAACATTTTCTTAACTTTCTAAGCTTTTAGTTACTTTGAAATGGGGTCTACACAGAGCTCTAACAGTTGCAATTAAAACTTTTTTTTTTAGAAAAATCTGAAAAAATAATTTGGGTCTAAGGTAAATAGTGGATTCCTCATGCAAAGTCACTTATGACGAAGTGGTACTGCGAAACACAAGTTAAGGATCCCTCTGCTGTAACACCAGTGTAGGAAAGTGGGTCATTATGTAGTGAGGCTGGTTAGGCTTCACTTTTCAATACCTTTATGTTACCCCAAATAGGTCCTTTGGATTCACACTAATAAATCCCTAGCTCAGCCCTGGTTGTGAGGCACAGAGCAGTCAGGCATTACTAGAGGAACATGTGTTAAGCATTTCAGAGTATGTACATGGACAATATGTAATTGCCACGACTCAAAAGAAATCCAACACCAATTTAAAAAAATAAAGCAGATTTCTATATAAATTTAGACACCAAAAGAAAGACAATTGAATGAGTATAATCGGAGATATGGATTTAGAAAAAAAAAATCTGTGCGGTCAATGGGGAAAAACACTAGTGACAATCGGTCATTTGCAGGTTGAGTTCAGTGGAAACCACTGGGTGGTAAGGCGATGTGGGTCCTAGGACCAGGGTCCGTCAGTCGTAGGGTCAGGGTGCAGAATTGTTCTGGCTGACCCTGGTGCTGAAGCAGGAGCCAAGGATTTGCTGTATTTACCGCTTAGACGGTGCTGGTAATGAAACAAATGCAAAATCTCGACAACATGGTCACTGAAGCAGTGGGTTGAAGGTGTTACAGGTTCCCTCAAGGCACAGCATCGAACAAAGGTAGTGCTAGCTGAATTGACCACCAACAATCCTTGGCAGCAGCAAGCTAAGCTTTGGGTTACTACGACATCCTGGACTCCGGGGGAAAAAAGTATCCACCTGAAACTTGCTTGAGTTCAGGACTACATTTACCACAATGCACTGGACCATTTACTTTGGGCGATCCCTCAGCAGGCCCAATGGCCGATGATTCTTTGGTTCTGGGAGCTGGCTTTACCTGCGGGTTGCAGGGGGCTAGTACCTCTAGTCCAAGTGAGTTCTGGTGTTGCCTTTGGCTCTCAGAGAGGCTCCCCTTTCCTTTTGAACCAGTATCAGGTCCGGGATGAGTTGAAGTCGTACACTTGCAGGGTGGTTGCCACAGGTGTAGGTTATAGCACCTTCGTTTTGTGCATGTCCCTTCGTTTTGTGCATGTCCTGAAGTTGCAGACTCAGGTATCTTCTTTGTCCTTGGTTGCAAGTCGATCAGATCTGAGGGTCTGATGCCAGGGGAGCCCCTTAAATCCTAGATTTATGATGTTAGGGGTGTGGGTGCTAGTAACCAATGTGCTACAAGCCCCAGTGGCTAATCCTCCCCTGAGGTGACCACTTTCTGCGGAAGGTGGCACCTTGTCTACCCAGAAGCCTCTATTTTGCCACTTTTAAAATGGCAGAATCATTCTTCGACTATACAGACCAGGTAGCCCACCCCCTGGGGTATATGCTTTCTGACTATCTCATTTTCCCATCTGCTCGGGTTGCAAATGTGCCTCGGGCAAGGGGTTGGCTTATTCTCCTCCGGGAGGTAGCCTGATTGCATATCAGAGGCGATGGGAGCTTTGAAGCTCACCGCCGTGATGTGCCACTTCACAAGCCATTCTGTTAGAGAGGGAGGTGTCACCCCCACCTAAGCAGGCTTTTGTTTCTGCCTCCTGAGAGAGTTCACACCTCTTGGCAGGTGGTCAGATTCCTGTCTTGGCAGCAGCAGCTGCAGGCTGTCAGCAAGGGAACAGGAAAGGCTGGGGCATCCAGGTTGGCAACCTCTAAGGTAGCCACCTGTGTGCATGTCACATTAAATCCGACTTTGGAAAAAGGTCGGGTTTGATGGGACAAGTTGTTTGATACCAAACATGACATATGTCAGTGGAACCATAATGGAGCTGGCAACCTCTGGCTGCCCGGGAGCCAGTCCATGTTAGCCTATGGCCCCCTGAACACTTATAGCAGCCCCTAATGGTAGGAGGTTAGTATAGGGACATATAAGCGTGCACTTATATGTCCACACTTTTAATATAATGCACCATATCTCCTGGACTCAGGAAGCCTACCTTAGGAGCGACTGACATATATTAAAAATAGTGCCATGACCTTACCATTTATGGTGAGTTCAAAGTCGAGTTGGAGCAGTATGCACTCGTTCTGCAGATTGCAGTGGCAGCCCTGCTGTCATCTGTTTACTTGGGTCAATCAGGGTGGGTGGCACAATCAGTGCTTCAGGCCCTGGTGACCCCTTTAACTCCCATACCCTAGGTGCCACTGGTACAACTTACCAGGGACTTGTAAGGGGGCTAAAGTCCTTGCCAATTGGGGTTAACAATTCACATACATAATTTATAGGGAGAGAGCACTGGCATTGGGGCCTGGTTAGCAGGCTCTAGTGCAATTTCAGAGTCATAACCATCAGCACTGGAGTAATAAAGTGAGGGGGTAACCATACAAAAAGGGCACTTTCCTACAGAACTCACCTGCCACTCTTGAAAATCTGGGGCTTGGAAAATATTTGGACTTCAAGACTCTCGGAGGATCAGGACTAACTACCTCGGCCTATCGGACCAAGGCGTCACAGCCGTACTGCCGGCCATACGGCCGGACTGGGAACCGTAACCGGCCCAGGCAAACAGCTCGGCCAGGGGGGTGTAAGTTGGGAGCACCAGTCCCGTATCACCGCTGCCGCTTTTGTTACAGGGGACAGATATTGCAGCTATGCTGCAACACCGGCCCCCGGTAACAAAAACAGCCCCCCAGGAGTCCAAAACCAGCCCCTACCCTGGCGGCACATCGGGGAAACACCCAGTAGCTGCTACGGGCAGTCCGGCCCTGCAAGGCGTGACCTCGCTGGGCTAAGAAAACAGGTTTCTCCTATAGCGGACATCTGACTCATCGGACCTCCAGCTCGAAGGTATCCGGCCTCGTGTATCACAAGTCAGATACAGCCACAGCTTTGCCCTACTGAATAAATCCAAGCTCCAAAAAAAGAGTTTAAGTCCGAAGGTGAACATCTCCACTTGACAAAGGCACCAAACATTTTTGACATGCGACCGGCTAAAATTTGATTCCCTCCAGCTCTGAGCTTTTCCTACCAAAATCACCAGCTTCAGTTGGACGTTGTCCAATGCTTATTTGACTTCAAGAAGATTTCCTCAGGTACAACCTGGTGCCCTTGCCCCACTAAAGAATTTTGACTTTCAGAAAGAAGACTAAGTCCAAAGATGAAACCTCAGACCGGGTCAAACCTGGTTGGTGCAGTCAATCTGCACTCAATAACGGTCAGCCTTAAATCACGCGTAGGTCCTGGTCTAACACAACCATTGACTACCTTGGTGTTTTATGCTTTTTGGTGCTATTTTTCCTTAAATAATTAAAAATCATATCTCTAATTCCTTGTATTTCGATTTGTGTGATTTTGGTGTAATTTTATTCATTATATTTTTATCCATTTCTAGAAATTAGAGTGAGATGTTTTACTGTTTAGGGTTTTTAGTTGCTCTAATACTTCTAAGGGCTCTACACATTTTCTCCAAGTTAAGCCTGTTGGCTCTGTATCATAACTACAAGGGGCTAAGCTCAGGTTTAAATAGCTGAAACTTTTAGCTGGAAGTATTAAGATAGTGCCTGTATTACTTGTGGTGGACCTTAACCCACCCGAACTAGTTAGCCACCTTCTCACAGCGAGGCATGAGTTGTGTCAAGTTTGCTGATCCTTTCTAAGGGGTGGTGGATTTCACGTAGCCGCACTACGTGGAACTCTGCGAAGTAGCAAAAAAACTCTGCCGCACTACACAAAGATCCGCAAGCGGGAAGAGTTGCTTCTCCCACCTGTTCGAGTGACATTTCTTCTGTACGGCAAAGCGGATTGCGTGTTTGGGTGCAAATATCACGCAAACTGCACCACGTGGTCGCGCATGGGCGCGTCCATCTTGTTTCTTTCTCTGTTATGGTGCTGGGGCCTACTTTTTGATCCTTTTTTAATCCTTTCAGTCCTTGATTTCAAAAACTTTTTTTCTGATCTTTTTTATTAATTGTCTCACCCTCTGTCTTCCTAAGTGTGTATTTTGCGTTTTTTTCTTCTTTATGTGGTTTTGGTGAGTTTTGTACTTTATTTTTTCTCTCTACTGCCTTCCTAATTATTTTCACTTCCTTCCCTCTTCTTACTGTTTTTTTTTTTTATAGTTTCTACATTTTCCCTCTTCTACCCCCCAGCATCATGGCAGCGAAGCATGCCCTAAAAAAAGAAGCAACTAGGGTGCAGCCCGGAAGGGGTTTAGCCCGCCCTTTTTTTCTGAGGTGGAGGGGGCAGCGCTTGTTTTTTTTGTCCAGCACCACCTCCCCTCCACCCTGGCAGCAGGCGGAAGGCCTGGGTCAGTATACGGGCTCCGGGAGCACCAGCAGCACTGTGCGAGGGTGCACAAGGCAGTGTATCACTGCTCTGGGGTCTGGCGCACCCACAATCAGCTGACGCACCAGTGGTCCGACATCCTGGACTGAGAGCAGGACCTCCTGGACCTCCTAGTGGTTGAGGTCGCGTACTTGGTGAGTAGCTAATTAATAATATTGTTATTACTTGTGTGTTCTATGTTATTGCTAATATTTATTTCACAAATAGCAAGCATGCTGCTCACATGTAGGTAAGTTACATTTACAAATCTTATATTATGTGATCGGTATTCTAGGCAGGTGCTCGGCACTACTTAATCGTACTTGTTTGCAACTTTGCGCTCGCTTGGGCTGATTATGTAAAAACTTAAGTAATGCAGACTAGAGAGAGACTCCTTTCCTTTGTCCTGTCACTAAGATAGTGGTAGTAGTTAGTATTAGTAATTTAGCAGCGTGCGTAGTCTCACTTCAGTTCTTAAAACCTTTTTTGTAGCTCGTACAGTGACAAGCAACCAACCAATTTGGTGTATGGCTGCGTCCATCCAATCATTTAAAGACAAAATGCAGACAAAATGCAGACTTAGTGAATTGGCCCGTCAAAGGGGGTTGAGAATGATAGCGAATGAGATTGGAACTTAGAAGAAAATATAATTTGTTGCAATTTATTAGTAATATTAAAGTCTTTAGAGTAGGCAGGCTAGGTAGGTATAGGAAATGTGGAATAAATAGATAGGACGGTCCGCGACTACGATACTAGTCTACTACTAGTCGATCTGATTTAGGAAAGTTCAATGTTATTGCAATTGCTGTTTCTTGTCAGAAAATCTTTTTAGAGAGATTATTTATTTAGCACCAATCATTTTTTGTCTCTTTAATTGTCTTACATCAGCATTCAGGGACAAGAGGGCGTCTGAGGTGCAGTGCCCCTCGAGAAGCACGCTCCATGGCTGATGGCTCTGCTGGCCCTAGTAAGTCCTCCTGTTGTTAATATTAATATATATTTCCCTAAATTTTACTGCTCCTTATTTTGAGCTATTTATTTCTACCCATTTCCTAATTTTATTTTTGTCCCAAATCCTCTTCGATCTATCCGTTACTGAATTCTTGTTATCCCTGCATTATCCCATTTACTTATTTGATATTGCTAGTGACAATATTTTACCTCAAACTGTCTCTGTCTGAACTAGTCTGCCAGTAGCTTCCTTTCTTCTGGTTTTTCAGTCAGCTTTCCCTCTCCCCTTATATATTTTGTGGACTGCCTAGTGGTGGTACTGCAAGACTCAGAGAACCCATTGGTCATGGTCACTTACTACTACTAGTACTACTACTCTGCCGTACAGATTGCATGCCCAAGTAAGGTGTTCTACGCATGTTTGTTGAGATGAGAAGGCTTTCTTTTACTTTCTCAAGTCATTGCTCAATCAGTAAAACAAGAGAGTGGCCATGGTCACGTTGGACACCCCAAAGTTGTGTCTTCTTCTTCTTATCTAGGCCTAGTGTTATTAGCAACAGTTGATAGTGAACTGATTACCATGCACCATGGCTGGAAAGAAGTATGAGGAGAAGGATGGCCCCATTGCATTTGCCAGACAAGACCATATGTCCAGATGTCCACTCTTATTTCTTTTCAAAAACTCAGATTCAACAACAGCTCTAGCCACTCCAGTCCTTTACAGGTTGTCTTCTTGAGAGGCTTTTAAAAAATTGCCACCAACAAAATGCCCAACCGGATATTTTTGATGGAAGATACTGTTTGTATCTGAATTTTAGCGATGTTTGCAGTGTATTTTTAATTTTGCTACAAAAATAAATAAATGGGGGGAGGCGTATCTGACATCTAAAAAATATGTAATGTTTTTTCTAGCTGCACCGATCACCAGTGCAGGGGCCAGCGGGGACGGCGGTGTCAGCCAGGTAGCAGATGCAGCAGCTGTAGGGGGTGAGCCAGCGGCAGTGGCGGGCAGTGGTAAGTCATATTGCTCGCGTATTGACAATTAATTATATACTCGCTGCAAGGGTGTACACTGTACTGTTGAGACTTGTTAACAGTTGAACGCAACCCTCTTTACTTAGCATATACAGCGGGAGTTGAGTAACTAATGGCCTCTTCTATCTTCAACTCAGCAGAGAATGTTTCATGACGAGTCAGACCTTGATGGGTTGATGGAAAAGGGAAAGAAGGCAAGAAGGAAGGACGGGTGAAATTCAATATGACTGGAAGAGAAGGATGCGTGGGTAAAAGGATGCATATACTATAGGTGGTTGATAGGATGCATGGGTGGGTGAAGGATGGATAGAAGGTGAAAGGAAGCCTGCCTGGGTGGGTGAAAGTGTATGGGTGAAAGGAATCCTCCGGGGGGTTTGATGGGTCAAAGGATGCATGGTGGTTAAATCACAAATGTATGTTGGTGAAAGGTTTGTTGAGAATGAGAGCCAGGTTTGGATGGATGGATATATGGATGGATGGATGGTATTCATCATAGCAGAAGACTAGATGGAGAGAATGTAAAACTTAAAGAGTGACTGAGTAGCAAAACCAAGGGTGAAGAATAAAAATACTAGAAGAACAATGCAACGATGAATAGAAACATTTCTGGGAAGAAGAGTAAACAAGGAATGTTTATTTTTTATCAAGGTTTTTGATTCAAAGGGTTGAGGTGGTATTTCAGACTACTCCCTTGACTCACAGTAGTTTTCAAGCACAACATATATTATGTATCCCTTCCTAGTACTACTCACCCATCATCATCAATCACCTCCCTTCAAGTCCCTACCCATGGCATTTCACCACTGACAGCCATGGGTGACCCTATCGGCTGCATGGCTACATTGGCGGCACTGCATTGTTGGCTGTGCAATGTGCGTCTGCCTCAGTTAATGTGTAGGCCTCTTTACAAATGTCAGTGAAATGTCTACCTATCTGGCCTATTCCCCCTAACTTAACTGCAGTCGACTAAGTTAGTAAATATTTTCCTTACTGCCAAACAAATCTATTTTGCTGGGAACAAGTAATGTCAAATGTGCTGGCAGAGGGTGAGGCCAGGGAGTAAAGTGGGACTAAAGAGTAGGTGACTTTGCATTTTGTGGATGGATAGTCAGTGATGAACGGGCAAAATACAATATCATGTTCCTTAATTCTTTCCCTGTATTGTAGTGCATTGCTTTTCCCATGGGCAGACTGGAGGATGTCTGTCTGCATAATTGTCTTCTTTATATTAGTTGGTAGTACCTCATGTGACGTATATCATTCATAGTAACTACTCTTCTGCATGGTTGTAGTCAGGGTGAAATTGAGTCATTGAACAGAGCAGGGCCATAATAGGAAAAGAAATAATTTTCTAGTACAGCAGCCCCACTTGCAGACAGTAGCAAAGTAAAGTAACGCAACACGAGTATGTCTGTCTAGGGCGCAAGCTGAGCTGGTATGTCTACATTAATTTAGCTCAACAAGAGAGAGAAGAATACTTGTATACTCCATAGTGATTAATGCCAGAAACTCTAATCACATCAAAATCGAATGGCCTGAGGATACCAGCAAATGTTATGTACTGCTATTGCTACTATGCCACTATATATTTTTATGTTTTACTAAGAGCATTGGTTACTATTTTTTTTTCTTTCTTTCTTTATATAGCTACTCCTGCCAATACATCACAACAACCCAACCGGCAGGAGGTAGCAGCCAGGACCCAGCAAAGGAAGCTGGAGGCCATCAGGGCCGAATAACAGTGGCTGGTTGCCGAAGAGGAGGCGGCAGCAGAAGCTGCAGCCTCAAATGCCCCGGGCCCAAGCCAAGGCCCAGTGCCTCCGGTAGTCCGGCGCCGTGGTCACAAGGCAGTTGCCCACCGCCATTCGACCACTGCTGCTTCCCCCTTTTATGAGTTTTCAAAATCTGCTGATAGTGTAACAACAAAATAGTTATGCAGTACCCTCACTTGTCCTGCTACTTTCTCCTCCCAGTCTCTGCAGTCTGCAACTATATTAACCCTTAAGGACACAGGTGGGGTGGGTGTGTGAATTTCCATTGTATATAGATTATTGCAGCTCAACACTGAATCCCCCACAATTCTTCCATTACCTGATTAGACGAAGCGATTGCTGCATGGTTTCCCAAGGTGCCATGCTGGTGGTAGTAGACAGTAGCAGCATGCTAGTGCACTAGTCGAATAGTGAAAGCACCAGATCCAGAAGCAAGGTCCGACTTCCACCTAGCCGAACTCAAACTGTAGGATGAGGAATATTAATTGCAGGGAACTAATTAAATTGACTAAAAACTGAGTTAATGCTGTTATTAATTGCAAGCTTTACAAAAAAAATGCTAAATTCAAATAATCAAAATGGTAAGCTAGTAAAAGTTACAAAATTTAGTTGGCTCGAGCTATAAAGTGGACAAGCGTAACCTTTGACACAATACAGTGCCTGAAGGATGATGCTGGAGACTATGAATTATGTTCCTCAGAAATGTTTTCAAATATTGAATACTGTGCATGGGTAGCTAATCTAAATATATATAATGTTGCCAGTGTGGGCTATACTTAGAGCTGAAGAAAACCCTCGCCCCTCTTGAGATGGTGTTGCTTTCACCACATCCACCCCACCAAGTGTGTGATCAATTAATAGTGTAAATTTAATTTAGTCACACCTCAATAAATCACACAGCCCAGAGAAAGAGGGTTCGGGGTTCGATGAATGGATGGGAAGAGAGATTTGAGGGAAAGGTTTGACAGACAAACGCTACACAAGGACAACATTCATCTTGGCAGCCGACCATCAGAAAACTGTTATGGGAGGAAAAGGAAATGGAAGAATGATGATTAGTTGTACAGGTAAACCAAATCAAATTGTCCGTCTGCCCCCAGAGAGACCCAAGTTACATTATGTTCTGTAGTACCGAGCTTTGAAAGACAGCCAACAAAATAAAAATATCCGTAGGAGTCAAGTAAACAAACAGAAACAACACACACAGTTCTAATTATTAAAGAGAAAAAATTATACTTTATTGCCAAATTGGGATTTGCTTCTGCATTCCTCTTGGACTGGCTGTCCATCTTGTATTAGCAGACAAGTGAAGGATTGTTCTCTCCACCAAGTCATGTGCATCTTTTTTTCCTCCACACCTATGTACATTGCAGACATCTCCTTTAGCTGTTCCTGTAGTATGTGCAACAATGGGATAGCTTGGCCCATGTTACTGTCCTCTTTGCTGACTTCCCCTGTGAACACCTCAAAAGGAAGCAGCATCACTGTCAGGCATTTGACTAGGCCCCATGGGTCCATCTCAATGATCATGCCTTTCACAGTTGCATCCCCTCTTTGCATGACATATTCATTGATAGGTCTGTACTGCTCAACCAGGCGTTCAAGCATGTAATAAGTCGAGTTCCAACATGTTGGCACCTCCTGTATGAGTGCTTTAACTGGCATTTTGTTATCATGCTGAATGACCCTCAGCTGTTTCCAGGCTTTAAATGAATGGCTGAAATGAGTGCAGATTCTTCTGCAGGTTAACTGTAAGTTGCTTACTTGGTCTTCTTTTTCGAGAAAGTCCTGTACAATGATGTTGATGCAGCGCGCCAAACACTGGACCCTGAAATAACCACCATCAGCCATGGCCTTAACTATATTACTGCCATTGTCCGTGGTAAAAAATCCAATCTGAATCCCTCTTGGTCGCAGCCATTCAAAGACCTTATTGTTAAAGTCTTCCAAAATGTTTGCAGATGTAAGGGATTTCTCTATGGCGAACATGGCTGCTGTTGCATGCTTCTGATCAGCATTAAAAATCTCAGCAGTGTCAACACCAGCAGATATTTATCCTCTAGCCCCTGCAAAAAGAGATTCAGTGTGCAGTGATGTACATGTAATCAGTGGCCTGGCAACTGGTCCACATGGCTGTTGCCAGGTGTATACTGTTAACAGCACTCTGCTGCAAAGCTTGTCCAAGCAATTCCAGCACATCATGATGTAGCGCTGGAACAGCAAATCTGGCAACATAGGACTGGCTGGGAACCTTCCATTTTGGGCAGATGGCTGCCACAAATTCAAGAAAACCCACAACTTCCACAAAAGAAAAAGAGAGGAGGTCCATTGCTAACATTTTAGCCAGCTTTGCGCTGTACAAACGTGCTGTTGGGTGGTTGCGTTCATACTGCCCCTCCGGCCTAAACATGGCAGGAATAGTAGCCTAAATTCTTTTTTTTCCTGATGCCACTGATGCAGGTGACTTCTTGAGAGCAGACAGTGGTAGGCTCAATGTGCTTTTCAGCGGACAGTCACTGTCCTCGTTGCCTTGGTGTTTCGACCTGAGTCTTGTGCCATTGCGATGTTGCTGATGTGGGCGATACTAATGCACTGCTGGGGAGAGGGCTGCTTTGCATAACAAAGATGTCTTCTTCTTCTTCACCTTCCAACGTGATCAGATCGGATTCGGATTCCCTGCTCAATCGGCTTTCACCCCCTTCACCAACAACACTTGCAGTTTTTTGGCCGCTAAGGTGCACCTCCCAACTGATCATATGGTGCTTTCTCAAATGGGTTGTCTGTCCCCCGGTACCATAGTTTGTTCCAAGCTTACCCCGACTAACACTTGCTCCGCAAAGGGACATATGGCAATGTTAACCTCCTTGTGGCTAACCAAAAAGAAGTCCCAAACTGGGGAGCTCAACTTTCTGATGCTGGTGCCACTGACAATGTCAGATGAACTGGCGGTAGGCGGGTGTTTTGACGTTTGACTCTCTGCAGTACCTACTTCTACTGAGGTGGTTGTGGATGTAGGTCACTGCCGGGACTTTGCAAATATAGCAGCTGGTGGTGGTTGGATCTGTGGTGCCACTGCCACATCCCCCCAGGGAAGTTGGGATGGGGTAGCGTCGGTCTCCACTGGGCTGGGCTAATATTCATGAGGACTGGCTTGTCATCATCCTCATCTTCTACATCTGCCTCCATAACTCTAAGGCTTTCTGGAACCTTCCTTTTCCCTAACCTCGTCTTGTGGCGTGTCTCACTTTCAGACTGAGGCGGGATCCAAGTGGTGTCTAGATCATCAGATGGGGGGCTTGAAGAAGAAGATGATGCACCACTAACTCTCCTTTTTCCAGCTGGAGATCTGGAAGAGAATGGATCTTCTGAAAGAGCAGATTGCTCTCCTTCCTCAGTATGAAGTTCAAGCTCGTGAGCTGCTCCTACATCAAAATCTCGCGGGAGCATGCGGCCGGCTAGCAAATCTCGTGGCGCCCGCGAACGGCCCTGAAATCTCATATGCAATCGCGAGTGCCCAGCTAGTTGCTCCCGTGCACGCGAAAGGACATTTCTAGTGCGCTAACCAAAAAAAACCTCCTCTCTGTTGCCGAGGGCGGAGTCTAATGGTAACTCTGCATTCCTTGTGATTTTCAGAGTTATCGAATTCCGCAAACTCCGTGAACGGAGTGGAGTTTTACGCACGGGCTTAATCCTTACATCGGGATATCATGATAAACTTTGCCTTGTGGTAATTCTTTAGGGCCTCAATCCTATTATTGTAATAAAATCTGACAGATTATTAACACCTTTTTGGTCACCAGAGTTGTCTAGGTATCTAAAATAGATATCATCACACCCCTTACCTGAACTGAAGAACTACTGCCCACCCAGTTATTCTGTTTATCACCATTGTCAAACTGTCAAAGAAGCATCTTACTAGATAACTACTCTCCTGCCTTAAGATTTGTGACCTCATGGATGAAGCCCTTGTGAAATTTGGGTCATGCCATAGCACATAAAAAAGTGGCTATCCCGGTGATCTATGAGCCTTCCAAGATAATGGTAAGACAGTTGCCCCCCTGCTGATGGACTTTACTGTGGCGGTGAATGCAGCCAGTCATTCCATTCTGTTAGAGGGTCCAGTTCTTCATTGGTTAATTTTATTTTGGAACCTGCACCCAGTTTGTGTCTCTCCCTTCATTTCACTACCAGTCAAAATTGGATCAGATACATGTTTCGAGTTCAAACGCATAAAACACCATAACATTTTAGGATAATGAGACAAGGAATGAGCTTAAACAAATGAACAAACACCTGTGATATTTGTAGGCTATGAAGTCGTGTACAGAACAGGAGTGTGGGCAAGACAATAGCAGGGGGCCAAGACGACCAGTGTCCAAGGGCAACTCCCTGATTAAGAGGGCACCATGACGAGACTGCAGGCAAGGCTCCCCTCATGTTTCAGGCCACCCCATATTCCACAGAAAGGCCACAAGTAGTGGAAGGACACTGGCCTATTGGGGCGAGGATGGAGCGATGGGGGAGGCCGCAGTTAGCAGAGTTGGTGCGGCTGCGAAGAAAACATGGTATCCATCACCAGGGAGAAGTCTCAAGGCTGGTTAACAGTATGCATAGGACTACGTCCGACAGGAACAAGTCTGACGTGCCTCAGTGTGCCTATGGTGTGGCAGAATTGGGCAATGTGGGCAAGAGGCAATAATGCAGGCCTAAGATACTCCGGAGGCCTTGCGAGGCCATAACTGTATCGAAGAATAAAAGCTTACCAAAGAATAGGAGGAGCAAAGGAACAGGCTGATCATAGAATGGGGCCTCAGGTAGGAGGACCACTGCTGGTGCACAGATGGCAGTGCAGCTGTTGTAGGCTGTTTCCAAGATCAAAACCCACAAATAAAGGGTTGCATCCAACCGGTATGAGCCCAACATGTCCCCAATGCGGTTCTGAGCTGAAAACGTAGTGCACTGTGGCCGAGGATCGCTGCCGCAGGCCTAGGGCACTCCACCAACCATGAAGCTTTGAGGCCGGAGGAATTGCTCCAATGTCTTTGTGGGCACTGCTGGTAGTCAAACAGCCAGTACGAGGACAGCAATCGGCCCTAAATGCCTTCTGACCTCATGCCCCAGTGGATGGAGCAATGCGGTGCTTTAGACCTGTCGGAATTCAGAGGAAGACGCCGGGCAGTCAGGAAGCATTAACCGGAGCTGGCTATCTTGGTTAGGGTCAGACTGCTCCCCCCTTCAATTCTCAACTATCCCCTGTAATCTCCATTTGCAAATATCTTTGTGTGAGCCTCACCATATTGTATATATGAACCTTTGCAAAAAATGACAAGCTGATGTTTAGGTACCAAATATGTGTAAACTGAAGAATTAAAAAAACGATATTTTGTGGCAAAACACGTATTTTTCACAAAATGGCAAACATTTGGGGGCATATTATCAAGAACGGCGTTAAAATTATCGCCGGTTTAGCGGCAGATAATGGGCTTGATAATATGCCCTGGAGAATTCCAATAGAAGCCCATGTTCACACCAGAACATGGACTTCTATTGGAATTCTCAAGGGCATATTATCAAGCCCATTATCGCTGCTTTAGCGGCAGTTAAACCGGCGATAATTTTTAACTAATAAGCTGATGTAAGAGTGAAAGGGTGTTATTTAGAACACAACTGATCCTGTGCACACGCAAAACATTAAATATTACAAATCATATGTAAGTAGATTGTTGGAACAAAAGGAAGCAAATGTTCTTTCTTGAAGTGATGTTTAATTCATGTGTCACTTCATGGGCCATGGCAGACGGAGCAGGACCGGGATAATGGTGGCGGTGCAGAGCAGGCTCCGCCTGCAGGATTATGATGCCGGCGGTAGCCAGCCTTTCCTCAGCGGTCAGACCGCCATTGAAAGGCATGCAGTGATTGCCTTCTGGGGGCCCGTTGTGGGCCCCCAATGTGTTGGGGGGGTTGTGGGTGCACTGGGGGGGTACCCATGGTCCCCCCCTACATTTCCCTGTACCAGGTGGCAGGCACTGTGCAGTGCCTGCCACGCAGTGCAGGGAAATGCAGGACATGCTCCTTTCAGCATCGCAGTGGTGCTGCGGGCAGCAGCAACCGCCGCAATGTTAATGCCCGCGATCCGACCGCCGCGGTTGGATTTCGACAGCGGGTCATCGTAATTCGACCGGCGGTGATGTCGCGGTACATGCGGGCGGTCTTTTCCCGCTACCATGGCGGTCGGGGAGGTTTCCCGACCGCCATCGTAATAGGCCCCTTTGTTTCATAATAAAATCGGCTGAACTCTAATCAGATGAGTTAAAAACGGAACCCCAAGTTCAGCGTGGCATACAAATGAAAAACAACTCTGAGGGACTGACAGAAGATTCCTGAGAAAATAATTCTCATCCAGCTGGAGCTGGTCGATGTTACTGTAGCCTCAGATCCCCACCCCATATACAGCTGTCGACACAGACTTGGCATTATATATGGTTAGCATCTCCCTCACAAGTTTTTTGCTGAGCTTGATGGCAAATTTTAGCAACACAAAAGTCGATTTATTAAAAAGCAGCTTCCTATTATTATCAACATCACAAAACAAAATGATGGACAGAGTGTTGAAACTTTTCAAACACTCACCCCCCAGTTACAGATCTGGGTTTAATCCATCGTTATTTTGCTCTCCACGTCACCCCAGTTGGACCAGCCATATGCAAGTCAGTCTTGTCCCTGCTCCCCATGGGAACAGTCCAGCCAGTACTAAAGACTGTGAGGATGGCAAAAGAGTATGAATTGTTGTTTTATAATATCTCTATTTATCCTTGCTTGATTTTACCTATGTTTAGAAGGTCACAGGATCCTCACTATGTGTTACTTGAGCTGCGCTGTAATGGACAAAGGAGGTTTTGTTCTATTATTTTCAAACACTTTGCTATTACTAAATTTGCAGTGTTCTATCTCATGAACCCTTCATTAATAGGGTATCTTTCTATCTTTTATATGTCCTAACTTAATGATTCTGCTAGTTTTATGTCCTTTGCCGAATGCAAACAAGGTGTTCTCCAACTGTTCTATATGTACTATTTCCTGCCAAGAATGCCAGTTTGTGAGGATCTGTTTCTTAATATGGTTTTATTCCAGGTATTGTACTAAATGGTTAAAACACAGGGATCATTTCTGATTGGTAAAGGGGGGTACTGAGATTGGTCGTAGCATCATGCTATTTCTGCAATTATGTTTGGCCTGTTTTCAACCAACCAGGGCAGATCTTTGTGGTTAGTTCATTCTGATTGGTAAGTGAATAACAAATTAAAAAGACTGGGCAGCTGAATACACGGGCTATAAAAAAAACAGTAGAAGGCAGATGTGCACCAGCAAATGTCAATGTTCTGTGACCAGAGGCAGGGTGGAAACGGCCACTACAACGAGATACGTAGTAAAGGCATGTGTGTTAAAGGCAAAAAAAAAAAGGGGGGCCTTGGGGGGGGTCTCCCCCCCACAAAAAAAAAAGGCGTATAAAAAAAAGGGGGCTTGGGGGGGTTTCCCCCCAATAAAAAATGCACCTTTTGAAGTTTCTATGTGGAGGGAATCGGTGTCGTTAGAAGAAACGGAAAGACACTTCCGTTTCCTCTTAACGACGTATGACGTCAACACGGAAGAAGATTGAGAAGAGACGACGTGGAGAGGTAAGGGGAATATTAGATTTAAGAAGGAAAAAAACAGGGGTCCGATTTAAGGCTTAAGGGCAGGGGAGGGGTATTTGTAAGAAGGGTTTAGGGGTGGGGGGAATAACCTTTACCAAGAGTATGCCCTTACCATGCATGAATTTACAACGAAAATCGTTATAAAATTATGCGTGGTAAAGGAATATTCGTGGTAAAGGTTATGCGTGGGAAAGGCATTCCGTTGTAACGCATGCATGGAAAAGGCATGCGTTACAACGGAATGCGTTGTAACATCATACAACCAGGCAGGGCTGTGCTCTCTACCTGATTTAACTCCAAAAAACACAAACAGAAACATGCTAATTCTACACACCAATATGTTATACATTTTTCACCAATTACCACGAAATAAGAAATACATATTTTTATTGTATCACGCAAATAGATGATTAAATGCCATAGTCTGCATCATTCACGTCGTGGGCAATCCAAATATCAAGTTAACATGTCTCTGAAAAGTATGAGATTTGGTTTAGAAAAATATATCACTAACTGCACTTGCATCAACAGTTATCCATTCAGATACCTTGCATTTATGTATTTAGTAAAGATTATGCAAAATAATCCATAATCCATGCAATTAAATAGCAGCATAATCCTGCTTTAATAGCTATGATATACAGTGAGATAAAATGCAATAAACCAGCAGTATTATTCAGATGCAGAAGGTATCTAATTTGAGAGAAATAGCTTGATATGTCTACAGGGAGAATAAGATGTTACTATTCTTAGAGGGCATTTACAAAAGTGGTTAGAGAATTCGAGAATTAGGAGTGTATCCTGAAAGAAGTGGCTCCATTCAGTTGTTATTAGAGAGCCGCTTTGAGAAGATATTGTCGTCCTTGACTACAAGCATTTCTATCCGGCATACACGATAACAGAGGTAGAAGAGGTCTGGGGTAGAAGAGGTCTGAGGTAGAAGAGGTCCGGTGCACAAGGTATTCAGCCATTTGTAGGTAAGTAAAACAAATCCAGTTGCTGGATCTGAATGATCTCACTTATGTTGTTCTGAAGAGTAAAAGGAGATCCCTTCAAATAATTGATCAACATATTGTAAGGATGATTTAGACCACAGAGTGAGGAACACACCAAGTGACAAATTAGGAAAGAAGGGCTTACAAAATAATAATGTGTATGGACTAATAATAAAAAAAACTTGAATCAATGAGAAATGTGTTGCCAGATGATAACGTAGACAGAAAGAGCCTCAACCCTTGCTCTCTTACAGAATGAGGGGCCAAAGAATCCAGTATGTGGTAGTAAATCACTATGGGGGATATTCTCAAGGACTTATCGCCGAGTTATCGGCACTTTATCGCAGCCAAAGTGCCGATAGATTCATCGCACCATTCACAAGCTGGTGCTAACAGCCGATATCGCCAGTTTTCCTGCAATAGCAGCCACAAAAATCATCGCCATGGATGACACCGGCAACTAACACTAATGAGATGCAGAGTAGGCGTTCCTGTGCAAAAAGCCGCGAAAACACCACTTCGCAATATTCTCTACGACCAGCCAGATCGGCGATAAGATCACAAAACAGGTGATAAGGCGCGTTAGCAGCAGGGATTTAACACCTGCTCTTACCTGGTGTGAAGTCGGACGACAACCTACACCACAAAAGGGATCCCAGACCAGAGCCACACCTGAAGAACAAAAGATGCCATGGAGCCACTGATCATGCAGCTCGGAGCCCCAAGAGGGCCACAACACCCACCGCCACCACACCCAGGCCCCGCCCCCGGGGCCCTACCACGGACAAAGATATTTAACATCAACTCTATGAAATCATGAACAAAACAATTCGCCTGATGTCGCACAAGTACAACAATTAACATTCATGTGTGGTCAGAAAGAGGAGAAACATCCATTCCTCTTTGAATTTTAAAACAAATGATTTTATTCAATTTCAACCCAAAACAACTATTCGGAAGAGCCATGGCGGGTCTTCTCTGGACAATCTGTAAGACACAGCCTGCAAGACAAAATTCAAGATAAGAAGGTGTGTCATGAGCTCATCAAAGGACAGAGAGAGAGAGAAAGAGAGAGAGGAAGAAAGGGGGAGAGAGAGAGAGAGTGAAAGAGAGGGAGAGAGAGAAAGAGAGAGAAAGGGAGAGAGAGGGAGAAGGAGAGAGAGAGAGAAACAGAGGAAGAGAGAGAGACAGTGAAAGAAAGAGAGGGAGAAGGAGAGAGAGAGAAACAGAGGAAGAGAGAGACAGACAGTGAAAGGAAGAGAGGGAGAAGGAGAGAGAGAGAAACAGAGGAAGACAGAGAGAGACAGTGAAAGGAGGAGAGGGAGAAGGAGAGAGAGTGCCGACACTGCGGACCCAGGCCTCACTGCTGCCACTGGTGTGTCTCCAACCACGTGCCTGTATACACTGCAGTCCACCAGCTCCCCTATCTGAAACAGAGTCCAGATTTTTGAATGGCAGAGTTCATATCAGTGCACACGCCATCATCGCTTGGCCGCCCCTGCGCACAAAGGCTGCTGCACCCCAGCCCCTCCCTCCGACCAGCTGTGTTTGCCCGCCCCTGCGCACCCAGGCCTCACTGCTCACCTTCCTCCACCAGCGTGTCTCCAAGAGGGCCCACCACGTGCCGGTGCAAGCTCCAAGCCCGGGGCCCGCGACCTTGGCAGCCTCCACATCATGCACTCCCGCCCCGCGGGCCAACAGGTCACACACGTGATTCTGGGTCTTGATTTCGCAATGGCAGAGATCATATCAGTGCACACGGCATCATCGCAGGCTGCAAACCCGCTCAGCGCAATAGGTGCCACTAACTCTGTGAACCACGAGGCAACGCCACGTGGCGGTAGGTCCGCGCTGCCCGCAGGCTCAGGCCTACACTGCGGTCCAGCAGGGCTCACACAAACCATTACCAGTCCGGACCGCCAGGATGGCGCATCATCGCAGGCTGCACACCCGCTCAGCACCTAAGGTGCCCCTACCTCAGTGCACCGAAAGTCACCGTCCCGTGGCGGTAGGCCCGTGCCAGCCGCAGTGTTTCCGGTGCCACCAACTCTGTGCAACGCAAGTCATTGACCCTTTCTGATTGAGTCCCGTGAAATGCCAGGCGGACGCAGTCATGTCACCTCCGGCAGTGGGGAAGAACTGGGACACGTAGCGTCGTCGTCGTCCCCCCTTTATACGTACGCCGAGTGGGCTGGGTCGGCGTACGCCAGGCCAGCGTAGGGGTGTGAATAATTATCCCTGGGCTCTGGGCGTGGTTCATTTCTGGGCTGGACAGGAAACCAACTGATGCGTGTGTCTCTGTTGCAGTGTCTGCGCCACACCCCCCTCAATCGACAATGTTGCAATGTTGCATGCACCCGGAGGGCGGCCGCGCACGAAGGTATTGTACAAGGAGCGCAAGGCCGCTCGGGCTCTTGGCTCATGCATGCCAACTGTTGTGTGTGCATCGCTATTGGTGCACCATAAGCCTAAGGCCTAGCCCCAATTGAAGCGCGAAAGCCACATCACATTTCCAGGATGCAAGCAGTAGTCAGACAAATATTAGGGATGAAAGCTCCTTTGTCGCAATACATAAGGCGGAAGGACATCTGCACATCCGACCTTGGTCTTGCATGCGGCAGGCACCCCCTGAGAGAGATACCATAGCATATGATGACGACTCCCACACTACGCACAGCGCTAATGATAGACCAACGTATCCACACCCCACACACAGAAGTCCTTGCTCGAGGTACTCTTGCATGGAATGCCCTTGACACTTACGTACACAACAACCCATACGTCCAAACGTTGCACCCACATACGACTCATTGCTCCGAGCTATGGCATATCATCCACATAACTGCCGCAGGTCAGAAGAGTGCCGGTTCTACGAGAGCCACCAACGCAATGGCAGAACATCCCGGGCACATGCACAACGCCTGTCACGTGGAACTGTACTGTGACCGAATGCTGCCTGTTAGTGTCTGATGCATTGGTCTGCATGTTGTGGCCCTTGTCTTGCCCGTACTGACACGCACATGGCAATAAAGTCTACGCAAATTCACTAGTGTACAACTGTGATGAGTGTTGATTCGAATGACTGATCGTGTGCCTCAATGAGCATTGTCCATACACAGGGAGGGACTGACTGACGCATTTCACTTAGGGGTGAGTCCCTATTGCCAGCTCCACCTCTGTGAGCCAGACATAGTGGTTGGGATAGTTGCTGATAGACCTGTGCTCTTACGTGTCTTCAGCAATGTGAGTATGGTGTCCACATTCTTGCCATGTAGATCAATGTGATCCATCACTACAGGCTGTGTCCACCCAGTTGAGTGTGAGTAGGTATGCGGAGAGATGTTCTGTTGTAAAATGTGATGGGGAACACTACTTTAGGCCTGCCAACGACTTTGACATTTCATACCCATCCCTATTACTAACATTGCATGGGGCAAAGTTGAGGATTTGCACGATTGTTGTTTCAGAGCAATGAGGCCACAGCTAGTGCACACATTCCCAGTCATCTCACTTCCTATGTGTGTCACGGTCAAACATGCACATTGCTTTCATTTCCCAGGGTGTACCTATTTGGGCAATCAATGTCCTTACATTCATCCACACTTTCATACTTGATCGATTATGGACATGACACATCTGTGTGAATTTGAATGATTTATTCACATTCGGTGGGGTGTCGGAGCTGTAGCAGTACATGGCCATGCAAACCCCACATTACATTGTAGCCCTGTGGAGGGCCAGCCAGAGTCATTTAGGGATTGACAAGTACATCAGAAGGGGAAGAGTACAGTCCGCAGTCTGATTGCTGTGTCATTGGTAAGCAAACAAAATATGGCAGTCCATGTCTAGGTCCAGGGTGAGTGTCGCAGAGTGTTTCGGGGGACAGCGGGAGGTGTTGTTACAGGGCATGCTGCAGAGGGCAGAACCAAGCTGATACCGGGCATATGGCGGAGAAGAATGCTACTGGCTCCTTCTTACTACAAGGTGGAATCACCCACATCTTCGTCCTCTATGTCATCTGTCTGAAATGTGGGTGCTGATGTTTGGTCTGCAGCACTGTGTGCCACTGACACATCAGGGGCCGGAGATGTGTGTGTAGAAGTACCAGCAGCATTCATCAGCAACTGCCTTAGTGGCAGCAATGCGATGATGAGGATCTGCAGGGCATGGAAGATCCCAACAACTTTTCGCTGGTGTGCATTCGTGGCAGCCATTCTTTCCGCATGCATCCGCTCCATGTTCTCCATTATCCTCAGCATCTGTGCCAACTCTCGGCTGACATCGCTGAGGCCACTCTGACTGGACAGTTGTTCTCCTCTCAGAGTCATGACTCCAGCGATGTCGGGCATGGATTGTTGGACATCATGGAGCGAACTGTGGGTGGCCGTTAGGGTGTGTATGTGGTCCCTGATGGGACTTAGACACCCACGTATGTCATCTAGTTTGGCTGCCATGAGGTTGAAACCCACCTGTTCAGCTACCTCCTTCTGGCAGTCTAACACATGGCCTTGGAATGCGATGTGTTCTTCGGTGAGGTGCTGGGAGGCAGGTGTGGTAGTGGGTGCTTCCTGCTGTGTGGTCTGTGCAGGGGTGGGGTCTCCTCGATGCAGCTGGGCTGCCCTGCTCCTGGAGGTGGGTTGCCGTAGCTGTCCATGAGCTGTTGTAGGGCGTCAGTGTCGAAGGTGTGGAGGTCCTCTCCATCATCACTGATGAGTTGTCTGGTCTGCTCTGCAGGAGGTGTTGATTGTCCCTCTGCAATGTGAAGGGGAGATGCATTTTAACATTGTGTTGACATGTATGTTGACGCATTGTTCAAGTTTACATACAGACTGCATGACAATGTACATTGTGACTGTTTGGGAGGAGCTGACTATTTGATGCGGGACAGTGGACATTTGAACTACATCATGGATGTGAAGCTGTACACGTACATTATCATCTCACAGTTTCCTGCTATGCCAGATGTGATTGGCCGGTTTCTACGCACAAGCGGAACCAGTTGTGTCCTCTGTTCTGTAGTCAGAGTGTTGCACTTTGTACCACATTGTCGTCAATGATGTTGTGCTGTTATTGCTATGTGTGTGTGCTACATTGTGGGAGAGTCGCCCCTGCAGCTGTGATTTTGCTGCCCCTTATCCCTTTAAGGCGGTGTGCCTTTGACTTCTGTGCTTCTACAGTGCTGAGATGTTGCAGACTTGGCTAATTTTGGCTCGAGTTCGGATTTTGGACTCTTGGGCATGGTTTATCCGCAGATGTGTTGTTGACGCCAGGGGTTGTTTGTGCACGTGGATGTGTCAGAGTGTTACCTGCTCTTTTCCGGATGTGTTCCACACTCAGCCACCTCAGTATCGTGGCGTGCACCATGTCATGATAATTGAACTGCAGCCATGCTGTTCGTCATGCAGTGTCACTTGCATTGTCAGTGTGGCTCACAGACACGCAGCTTTGCTGGTTTTGACACGTTTGCATGGGTTGGTTGTGAGATTGGTGCTGTGTGGGGAGGGACCCCTTAGTGCCCATAGTGGACGGGGGCCTACTTGCTGTTTGTATGTGTGCTGCAGTGTGCCAAGGGGATCAGGGACATGATCCAGAGTCATTGTGGGTGTGCAGTGTGCTGTACTTACTTGTGCATGTGTGCCATTGTGCCCATCTCCCCCCGTCCCCCCAGTCCCTGTTCGGTACTCACCCTGGTGCTGTTGTGTCAGGTCATGTCGAGCAGTGTCCGGACCCGCAACTCCTGCCACCGTCTCCCCACTGATGACTGTGGCCACCATTTCCTCCATCTCATCCAGCTTCTGGTGTTCCGCTGGACCGCCACCTCCAGTCTGCATTGCTGCCTGATGGTTGTCAGCGAGTTTCTTCTTGGTTTTGCGCTTCGCATCATTCCAGCGCCTCTTGACCTCTCCAATTGTCCTCCTCCTCACTCCGACTGCATTCACCTTGTCCAGGATGGACTGCCATGTTGCATTTTTATTTGCCAATGACACGTTGGAGGTGACGAACAGTTGTTGGTGGTGTTCTATCACCTCCGTGATGATGATCCTGTTTTCCTGTGGACTGAACCTCGTCTTCCTCGTCTTCTTCTCTTTGCCCTTCCGTGACCCCGAGGTCCCAGGCTGTTCCTCCTGGGGGCTTGTGGGGTTCTGGTCGTCCTCTGTACTTGCTCCGGCTTCCTCCATGGTGCTACGCAGTTTTAATTATTTTGCTTGTGTGTTTTCGGTGCTTTTATAGTGCATTTACCCGCATGACGCGTGGGAATTGTAGGCCTGTCGCTGGTTATCGCAGATTTTTTATCACGGTTGGCCACATCGCAACTTTTTTCGCGTTCGTGTTTTGCGGTTTTTTGCCGTCACGGTAATTTTATCGCGGTCATTTGACGCGTTAGCGTGTGACTATCGCATGGTACCGCCGTGTTGAGAATAAAACGTTAACACAGCGTTATTTTCCCGCGATGGACTGCGATGTGCAAAGTTGCGTTAAGCTAATTTTGCGATAATTATCACACGTTCTTGAGAATATCCCCCTATATACATAATAAAGAGACCACGTTTTGCGGCATAGCCTAGCAGCTGAGACATCTAAGAGAGAATGTAGACCGATAATAAAACTGGATGCATGGGAGGGCCCATCCGTCCTTATTGAAGGGAAGTTGAAGAAAATGTACTGCCCTACAAGGTCTCTTATTTTGCCAAATAAACTGAATCAAGGAACACTCCACCTTATGAAAAAAATGTGGTAGGAATCCATAATGGTAGGGCCCCACAATGCAAAAAGATACAAAAAATGAGGCAGCATGATCAATTTTATGGCCCTTCACCTGCCGATCTGCCAGAGGTGGAGTTGACCACGTTTGTGCATACTGAGAATAGTGGCGGAGGTAAGGGTTTCATAATTCAATTAATTAATGTGGCCAATCAGATTTGAGTGCTTGACTCCAAGATACGTAACATATAGATGAACTGTCTGTAGTTATGATCTTAAGGTATGTGGCCTTTATTTTGTTTCAGTAGATATCCCGGCACTTGACCAAAACATCAAGGGGCAGATTTACAAGCCCCTTGCGTCATTTTTGCACCGCCATTGCATCACTTTTTGTGACGCAGCGGCGGCGAAAAAATGCGGCTCATTTACAACGTGACGCATCTAGGGAGATGCGTCACGTTGTAAAGCCCTGCGTCACATTATACCTTCATCAGGTATAATGTATGCAGGGTGGGCATTCCCACGCAGGAAAGCCTCGTAGAAGTGACGCAGTGAAATCTACAAGATTTCACTGCGCCACTTCTAGGACGCCACTGCATCAAAACCTTACACCTGCTTGAAGCAGGCGTAAGGAGTGACACAGCACAATAAGGATAGGCCTCCCCATGCATTGATGGAGGTGTGTCGTGCTTGCGAAACGACTTCAGCAATGCGTGACTTTTGCGCCAACAGTTGCGTCAGAATATCTGACGCATCTGTCAATCCTTGTGCCATGCGCCATATTGTAAACACGGCGCATCCATGGTGGCGCAAGTGTTTTTCAGGGTGGCGCAGGGAAAGTGACGCATCTCTACAGATGTGTCACTTTCTTGTAAATCTGCCTCCACGTTTCTTGTTCACTTGCATACACAGACGTGCAATGGGTCTGAGGTGAAAATGGCTATGTCATCCGCAAAGACGGCAAGCTTAAGTTTAGTCTAATGGGATATGTGAGTGATGTTTTGACATATTTTAAAAGGGGCTCCAAACACAGTACGAATAATTGATTTTGAAAGTGGAATACTTGTACTGCCCCTTTAATGTTATCTACTGTGCAGAAGAGATATCTCACTAAAAAGAATTATGTGCTGAAAGTCCACTATGTAATGCTTTTACCCAAGTTAGGAATCATACCAGGGGCTACACCCAGAACTTCCTCTACATCAGTCGTTTTACATACCACATTGACTATCATTCACCACACACACACAGCTGCAGAAAAAGAGTCAGAAAAAGCTGTATGATTATGCATCTTAGAAGGTAATATATCCCTGCAAGTTATACTTTTAGAACACAAGTGAAAGATAGAGGCCCCTTCAGGGTTTTTTGAGCAGGAGTAACGTGGTAAACGGGTGGTATCTGCAGGTCGGCCAATCCGCTTTTCTCTTGCCCCATTTAGAGATGGAAAATTGTGGATTACCATTGGAGGAAGGACCGCTCCTCTGCCAATGGAAACCTCTAACACAGCAGTCTGTCTGCAGCAGAATTGCCGGGCCTCAGTGGAGCTTGATGTTCACCAGGCGGGGCATGTCGATCAATAGACAGGGAAAATGTTGAATGGCCCCAACACATAGGGAGAAAGCTTCCTGTGCATTAAGGCTACTTGTTCTTGTTGTAACGAGAATAAACCCCTGCTTTGGGAGCTTGTTTTTCTTAACAAAAAGTTTGGCAGACAGGAACCGGAAACATGGCACCCCTCTGCAAATCTGTATTATTGTGAAGGGAGCTCACTTCACAGACCCCTGCCAGGGAAGCGAGGATCTCTAAATAAGGCGGAGAAACCTTCACCTGGGGCTGCGAGACTTTTCCGTTGTGGCAGACTATCCACCAGGCTATAAATGACTCTTATAGTCTTGTTAATGCTGTACTCTTCCTTTTTAAGGAGCTTAGTCAGAACACTTATGTGTTGTGCTGACAATGCGCAAAATATATTGGTTTTGAAATACACGTTTGTTAATATTGCATGTCATTTCGAAGGCTGATGCCACATCTGCTGGGAGAAAATTAAATGCCTTAAGTTTTATGATTTCTGAGAGGAGGTATGCATCAAGGCACACCCCTTCTGCTTAATGATGTAAAAATAAAATCCCATTACCTCCAATATATTTCATATTATGGGCATGCTACAGTTTACCTGTCAAATATTATGTTTTGAAAAAAAATGTTGACAGTGATAGTTACAGGGAGAAAAAACTGGAGAAAAGCGATATCCCATTCATGTCAAAAGCTTTCCTGGATTCCTTGAAGTTCAGATTTCTTTCTGGCTTCCAATGAGAAAGAGAAACTGCTTCAGATAATGCTGACAGCATTGATGAGGCATTCAGAATGATTGATCGCCAAGCTTTTAATCGGGAAATGTAATCTTAATGCACTGCTGATAGTACAGTATGCTCACTGATTGCCGCCAACCACAATCTATATAGACCTCATTATGCTGCTGGCTGTGGCAGTGGAGACACCTCTATCACTAACACGTTACTGACATGTAGCTGACCACTCTGTGCCTGTGCATGGCTTTGATTCACACAACGTGAAATGAGCTGAAATGAGCTCTTGCGTGTTGCTGGGATTCTGCTCAGAAACAGAACTGTGCTTGTGACCATAGAACATCAGCATGTAGGGACTGAGTCACCATACCACATCAGTATCTATGGGCCCGAATCCGACTAGCTATAGTGCCTCACTTGCCCTCCTAACCTTATTTGGCACCCCAGAATACAACACTGCCGACCCTCTCAGGGATTGTGGTAGCAGGTCACCCCCTTTCGTTCTCTCACTCGTACTTATCCACAATAAACAGAAAAGAGACATGAAGGAAGTTTACAATATTTATTTAAACTATTGTGCTCTAATATGCAGTAATTGAGCCACAACTATAAAACAAATACAGGTCAATAGTATCATTAGCATAATTAGCAGACCATATACGATAATAAGCCCTGTCATATTATCTGACAGATTTGCCTAAACCCACCCTCACTACTAAAGTTAAGTGATTGTAGATCTCTGGGCTTAGTGGCGGACCCCATACCTCATCATACTAGATAGTTGCTCTACATCCCAACTGACGAAGCCCTCTTTGTCTCAGGACATTTGGTCTGTCTGCAAGTCTCCACTCTGTTTTTTTTTAACAACACATCCCCGATTATATAACAAAACATATGTTCTCAAAAACAGCACTGGGTGTCTCTATTATGTCTAGGTGCTAGTGTATGACCACAAAGAATAACAAGGAGGAGCAATGTTGGATGAAGGAGAACTGGCTAAAACTTAACACTGAGAAGACTGGGATTGTGGTCTTTGGGGCAAATAATTCTGTGTGGTCTGAGCTCTGGTGGCGTGAGAGGTGTGGCCCTTTACCCATACCTTGAGGCCTTAGCTATAAATCTTGGAACAGTTTTTGATAAAACCCTTATCTTCGACTCTCAGGTCAACAGGACGTTGAGCTCTTGTTTCTTCATTATTAAGATCCTGAAGAAGATCTTTCCGTTCTTACCTGGGGAATTAAGAGTTCCACTGGTTATAGCCCTTATTACATCTTGCATTGACTACTTTAATGCTCTATGTAGAATTGCTTTTTAATTTATAGAGCGCAACTTGTTCCTGGAAGCATCTTGGTAGGAAGCTAGCTCTTTATATAATGAACCAAAAGAGGCACACTGTGTAAAGAGTCCAGGCAAGCCCCAAATAAATTACAGAGGCACAAATAACACCCCAAATGCTCTCTTTTGTGGTAGTGTGGGTGAGCAGTTAGGCATATCAGAGGGTAGTGCTAAGCATTTATTGCATACACAAAGGCAGTGCGTGAGACACACACTCAATAAAGAAATCCGACACCAATTTATTAAAATAATACATACTTTTATATGAATTTAGATACCAAGATCATTGGAATCAGGTAAGTACTTTTTGAGTTATGAATTTTTACAGTTTTCAAAAGTTGACTTTTGGGAGCTGTAATTTTATCCTATTGGGGTTAAAAATGTACTGCATTTAGGCACTTAACAATGACTTACGGGACCAATTGTCTGGACTTAAGGTGAGCATGGGTCAAGGTCCAAGGCAGCACCAACAGGTCACATTGGGAGGCTCTGGGGTGGCCGGGTGCAGAGGTGCTTTTCAGCATTTGGTACCCACTGTTATCCTATGTGGGAAAAACATGTACTGCATTCAGGCACTTCACAGAGACTTACAGGACCAATCTGGACTTAAGGTGAGTATGCGCCAAGGTCCAAAGCCACACCAACAGGTCACCTCAGGAGGCTCTGGGGCATCCGGGTGCAGAGGGGTGTCCCATTCACCATAATGGGGAACGGTCCAGTTGCAAAGAGGCAGCAAGCTGGGACTGGAAGACCACTCAGGCTAAACCAACAAGGAGGCTGAGGTCTCACAATGCTCGTGGATATGGGGACACCTTTGGTCCTTACCTCCTCGGGCCAGGGCAGCCGGTGCAGAGGTGTTCTGAGGCATTGGGTTTTCATCACTGGAGGCACTCGCGGTTAAGGGGGCCTGCAGAGGCTTCAGGCATCGTCGATGAGTCTGCTGTGGGCAAACCCCAGGTGGACTTTGTCTCTGGAGGTTCAAGGGACCATGCTGGCACCATTGGCCCACTTCAACTAGGCTAGGGGGCACAGATACAGTGGTGCTTTCCGGTGTCTAGTTTGCGACGATCCAGAGTCCTCACAGTTCTTTTGGAGTGCCTGCAGGATGCAGGGAAGCAGCTCCACTACTCCACGGAGTTCATGGATCTTTGTTGAAGGCAGGCAGTCCTCCCAGGCTTTTGAAGGCACAGTGACTGCAGGACGAGATGACTTTAGCGCAATCTGGCATGAATAGCAGACAGGCGGCAGGGTTGGCGCCAAGTGAGTTACTTCGCCACAATCCTTGCTTTTCTGGGATCTTCAGTGTACTTCTTATTCTTAGGTCAGCCAGGAGCTGATTTCCTGGTGACAGGGGCTCCCCTAAAATACTGGAGTTAAAGGTGTTAGGGGATTGTAGGGTAGTAGCCAATGGGCTACTTACCCCTGAGGTCACTATGCCCCTTATAAGAACACTTCCTGCAGGAAGTGGGCATAACCCTGCCCCAGAGTTCCTTATTCTGTCATCACCAAGATGGCAAACTTTTACATTTCGTATCCACATCAGGTAGTCCACATTAGGGGTGGAACTAGCCTGATGGTGGACACGCCTCTCTGACTACTAATTTCCCCCACTGTCCTTACACCAAAGGGACCCTGGTCAGGGTGTTGGCATTCCCTTACCTCTGAGGGAAACCAGATTTGCATACCAAAGGTGGTGGGCTCTTTTAAGCTCCCTGCCTTGGAAGGCTAATTTATCAGCCTTCCTGGAGGAGATGTAAAACCCCTACCTCCAGAGGAGGCACTTCTGAGAGCGTGGACTCTCACTCCTGTGGGTCAGAAACCCATGGACTAGTCAGCAAGCACACTAGAGGGCTGGTAAATTTTTAGGTGGTACCTCTAAGGAAACCCTCTGGGGCATGTATTAATAAGTCCATCACTGGAATCACTGTGGGCTTATTAATACAAGGTGTTTGATACCTAACACCATATGTTTCAGTGAAGCCATTATGTAGCTTGGAAACTCTTTTTGACCAGTGCCCAGTACATACCTTAAGATGGCTTACCTGCTTACTTGCAATATCCAGTAATATAACTAAACATCACAGGGGCATATCTGCTCATGTAGATATGCACTTACATAAAATATAATGCACCCTTCCTTAGGGGTGCCTTACATATATTGGATGCAGTGACTTTGCCATGACACACAGGAGTGTGCCATGTCATGTTTTCACTCATGGTTTGCACCATGTCACGAAGCCTGCAATGGCAGTCTGTGTGGAGTTTGTGTGTGGGTCCCTTAGGGTGGCAAAAGATATGCTGCAGACCTTTGAGACCTTCTTTCGCACTAATGCTCAAGGTACGTGGGGTACCATTTACTAGGGACTTACAGGGGTGCTAAAGTCCTCTGCCAATTGTAGAAAAATTAGACAACATCTTGTTTTGGGGAAGGAGCACTGGCACTGAGGTCTGGTTAACAGGCCTCAGTTCACGGTCAGAGCTGAAAATCAGCATCTCTTTCTGTTGGGGAGGGATTGCGTTCACTTCACTGGCTACCTGTGAGGAAGCGGGGGGTTTTCAAATCTCTCTGCATGGTCTATAAGGCTCTTCACCAGTAGGGCCCATGCTACCTGAGAACCATTTCAACTGGTATTCTCCTAAAATAGAGCTTAGATCTGCAGCACTGAGGAATGTGACCATTCCCAAGTTCCGGAAGGCTTGATCACACTTTTACGGTGGCAGCAGCCATGTTATGGATCATGTTACAAATGCATATTGCGAGTCTGAATTCCTACATTGTGTTTCGTAAGCAACTCAAAACCTGGTTATTCTCTCAACCTTAATGATGCTTTTGTAGTCTCACCCTGGCTTTTCTGGCCAGTTCTAGCGCTTAGACAATTTTCCAACTTAATGCGCTCTATAAATCCAAATCCAAATACAGGTCACCTAGTGTATGTAACACCGCCTCATGCCAGGAAGGTAATTCCAGCTGTGATGAGATTTGGCCTCTGCGCAGCATGCCAAGCAACAAAAGCGCTGGTGCATAGGGAGTAACAGCATTAGTAATAAAAGGAACCGCTTGAGGCATCGATAAGCTACTCGCAGAAGTGATTGATGAAAAGTGAAATGTTTAATATATATGTTAAAAGCCAGTGTGTGACTCAGCAATAATAAATTAGCTTTGTATTAAATATTGAAAACACTTGATACGTGGCTTGTGATTTGATTTAAAGTGCAACCTTTTCAAGATGACCAATAGAGGATCAGTGCACATTTTGTTTAGGTTGCAGCATAGGAACCTTTTAATACATTCAGAAGAGTGCATATGTCACTGAAGAACGTATTTATTTTACAAAACTGAAGTCATATTGTCCAATTTTCCAGACGGATCTAAAGTATGTAAACAGATATTTTCAGCCATTGATTACTGTGGTTTTAGGCCTTGGCTGACAGAGCTGACCTTCAGCTTTACTATCAGCCCATGGCATTTTGCAGATTTGAACACTTAGGGAATAGTCCATACATACTAGAAATATTTCCTTTTGTAATATACATTGCATTTAGCAATTTGTTCTGACTTCTTGGCTCACTGGCCGGATTGTTGTTTATTGTTATTTTTTATTATTATTTTAGGTATGCACTTTCCGTGGCATGTACTACTCTCTCTGACTCACATTAACACCGTTCCAATATGGCCGACACATTAGATTCTTCTGTGTCCTCTCTTTGTGTCTATCATGCTCTTTTAAGGACACCCTAGTGGTGATGTAAGCACATGTGACCAAGGGTGCTGGACAGTCGAATTGCGTTGTGTGAATAAAACACCTTCCTGCAACACTGTGACTTCTTGTGCTGTATCCTGAGAGTGCGCCTACCTAACTCTTCATTGGATGTATATATATATATTATCTACTGGCGGTCGCCAGTAGATAGTTATAGTTAAAACCTATTATCCATAGGAAATCCGCGACATTCTATTTGAAATAACGTTGGCGCCGGTTGACGAATCTTCGCAAAGTTTCCAACTTGTTGGGGCGCTCCGGTCCGCTCCTATCCTGAAAGTCTCGGGGTGATACATCAAGCGGGGGCCGAGAAAAAGGGGGTCCCAAAACGCGTTTTCCCCATTCATTTTTCCATAGGAACCTTTAGTCGCAGCTACAGCCCGAACTGCTGAACGGAATTACACCAAATTTGGCAAAGAGGTAGCCCTTGGTTCAGTGTCGTGCCTTTTGCTTAAATGGTGTAAATCCGTTCAGTAGTTCCTGAGAAAATCAAAAGTAAAGTCACATATATATCTGGGCGGAGCCTAACCACACATGTCATCGTGAGATCTGATTGGCTGTCAGCACTTCATCCTGGAATTGCTGGCAGCCATCTTGGGACCAATATAAATGATAGTACCTCATTGAAATGCATTGTAGTGAATAGAAGATTTTGAGGGTCACCAAAAGGAGAACTATAAAGGGTGATAACAGGCTTTAGTTACATTAGAATTTATTTGTTGATGGTACCATACTAATTTTAGGAATTGTGGTGTATTCTAAGGTGATTTTACCATGTGAAAAACCTTCTGCTGGGATATCATGAATCATGTTTGAGAGAACACTATTTTCTCATGCTTGTCCCATGGAGGTTTGGAAGGTGCTCCAGAAGCTAAAATGAGAGCATATTTTCTGTAAATTCACATTATCTTTCTCACTCATGTGAGAATGAAGTCTGACATTCTCAGTAAAACATGTACATCCAACAAGGGCAGAGACTGTCAGTTGATTCCTTTGTGTTCTACTGCAGCTTCCCAGAGTGTTCTAAAGAACAACTAGAGTGCTAACAGTCTTACTTATGACAAAAGTATGGCACACCTGAAGCCATCTTGATTGGAATAAACTGGTAACACTTAAACAATTTAATTTAAAAGGAACAAAATGATGGGGTTCATTTTGTCATAGAAATTATGGTTAGTGCTGTAGAAAGAAAAATTCGGACATGTTTCAAGTGTGATCTCAAATATCTTCCTGTTATATTTCAACAGGAGCAGCCTGCCAGTTGATGCCTTTGTGTTCTACTGCAGCTTCCCAGAGTGTTCTAAAGAACAACTAGAGTGCTAACAGCCTTACTTATGACAAAAGTATGGCACACCTGAAGCCATCTTGATTGGAATAAACTGGTAACACTTAAAACATTTAATTTAAAAAGGAACAAAATGAGGGGGTTCATTTTGTCATAGAAATTATGGTTAGTGCTGTAGAAAGAAAAATTAGGACATATTTCAAGTGTGATCTCAAATATCTTCCTGTTATATTTCAACAGGAGCAGCCTGCCAGTTGATGCCTTTGTGTTCTACTGCAGCTTCCCAGAGTGTTCTAAAGAACAACTAGAGTGCTAACAGCCTTACTTATGACAAAAGTATGGCACACCTGAAGCCATCTTGATTGGAATAAACCGGTAACACTTAAAACATTTAATTTAAAAAGGAACAAAATGAGGGGTTCTTTTTGAAATAGAAATTATGGTTAGTGCTGCAGAAAGAAAAATTAGGGCATGTTTTAAGTGAGATCTCATATCCTCTTCTATTTCATTAGAAAATTCTGACATGCAGACTGAAACAATCACTTTCAATACCAGCAGCAGACTACCAGTTAACTCCCTGGTGAGCAGTAGCTTTACTCCAGTGATCTAATGAGCAACTAGAGTGCTAACATTCTGAATTTATGGCAGATGTGAGACACATCTGAATGCCTTCTTGATGGAATCAAAGTAAAAAACTGAAAGCATTTCCTACTGAGGAGACTGCAGTAAATGAAGAAATTAGGAAACTTCATAACAAAGAAGTCTTCCAAGATGGCCACCGGTGAAAAAGAGCCCAAATGTAGCACAAATATTACCCAGATGTAGCCCACATATAGCCCAATGACAAAAGTGTGCAAAACACTTTTTATTTTTAGTTTTTTGCAGTTTTATGTAGTGCAGACTGGTCAGGTATTGGAGCATTGCATCTTAAAACATGACCCCCTACACTACAAAAAACCACTGCACTACCTTAAACCCTAAAACACTACCCCCAGCACGACCCCCTACACTACACAAGCACCACTGCACTATCCTAAACCCTAAAACACTACCCCCAGCACGACCCCCTACACTACCCAAACACCACTGCACTAACCTAAATCCTAAAACACTACCACCAGCATGACCCCCTACACTACCCAAACACCACTGCACTACCCTAAAACATGACCCCTACACTACACAAACACCACTGCACTACCCTAAACCCTAAAACACTACCCCCAGCACGACCCCCTACACTACACAAGCACCACTGCACTACCCTAAACCCTAAAACACTACCCCCAGCACGACTCCCTACACTGCCCGAACACCACTGCACTGCCCTAAACCTTGAAACACCAGCCCCTGCATGACCCCCTACACTGCCCGAACACCACTGCACTGCCCTATACCCTGAAACACCACCCCTAGCACGACCCCTACACTGCCCGAACACCACTGCACTGCCCTAAACCCTGAAACACCACCCCCTTCACGACCCCCTACACTGCCCGAACACCACTGCACTGCCCTAAACCCTGAAACACCACCCCCAGCATGACCCCCTACACTGCCCGAACACCACTGCACTGCCCTAAACCCTGAAACACTACCCCCAGCAAGACCCCTACACTGCCCGAACACCACTGCACTGCCCTAAACCCTGAAACATCACCCCCAGCAAGACCCCTACACTGCCCGAAGACCACTGACCTAAACCCTGAAACACCACCCCCAGCACGACCCCCTACACTGCCCGAACACCACTGCACTGCCCTAAACCCTGAAACACTACCCCCAGCATGACCCCCTACACTGCCCGAACACCACTGCTCTGCCCAAAACCCTGAAACACCAGCCCCAGCACGACCCCTACACTGCCCGAACACCACTGCACTGCCCTAAACCTTGAAACACCAGCCCCTGCACGACCCCCTACACTGCCCGAACAACACTGCACTACCCTAAACCCTGAAACATCACCCCCAGCACGACCCCCTACACTGCCCGAGCACCACTGCACTGCCCTAAACCCTGAAACACCAGCCCCAGCACGACCCCTACACTGCCCGAACACCACTGCACTGCCCTAAACCCTGAAACACCAGCCCCAGCACGACCGCCTACACTGCCCGAACACCACTGCACTGCCCTAAACCCTGAAACACCAGCCCCAGCACGACCCCTACACTGCCCGAACACCACTGCACTGCCCTAAACAGAGAAACACCAGCCACATCACGACCCCCTACACTGCCAGAACACCACTGCACTGCCCTGAACCCTGAAACACCAGCCCCAGCACAACACCCTACACTGCCCGAACACCACTGCACTGCCCTAAACCCTGAAACACCACCCCGTGCATGACCCCCTACACTGCCCGAACACCACTGCACTGCCCTATACCCTGAAACACCACCCCCAGCGTGACCCCCTACACTGCCCGAACACCACTGCACTGCCCTAAACCCTGAAACACCACCCCTGCACAACCCCCTATACTGCTCGAACACTACTGCACTGCCCTAAACCCAGAAACACCATCCCCAGCACGACCCCCTATACTGCACGAACACTACTGCACTGCCCTAAACCCTGAAACACTACCCCCAGCAAGACCCCCTACACTGCCCGAACACCACTGCACTGCCCTAAACCCTGAAACATCACCCCCAGCAAGACCCCTACACTGCCCGAACACCACTGCCCTAAACCCTGAAACATCACCCCCAGCAAGACCCCCTACACTGCCCGAACACCACTGCACTGCCTTAAACCCTGAAACACCAGCCCCAGCATGACCCCTACACTGCCCGAACACCACTGCACTACCCTGAAACACCACCCCCTGCACGACCCCCTACACTGCCCGAACACCACTGTACTGCCCTAAACCCTGAAACCCCACCCCCAGCATGACCCCCTACACTGCCAGAACACCACTGCACTGCCCTAAACCCTGAAACATCACCCCCAGCAAGACTCCCTACACTGCCCAAACACCACTGCACTGCCCTAAACCCTGAAACACCAGCCCCAGCACGACCCCCTACACTGCCCGAACACCACTGCACTACCCTGAAACACCACCCCCAGCACGACCCCCTACACTGCCCGAACACCACTGTACTGCCCTAAACCCTGAAACATCACCCCCAACAAGACCCCCTACACTGCCCGAACACCACTGCCCTAAACCCTGAAACACCACCCCCAGCAAGACCCCCTACACTGCCCGAACACCACTGCACTGCCCTAAACCCTGAAACACCACCCCCAGCAAGACCCCCTACACTGCCCGAACACCACTGCACTGCTCTAAACCCTGAAACACCACCCCCAGCACGACCCCCTACACTGCCCGAACACCACTGCTCTGCCCAAAACCCTGAAACACCAGCCCCAGCACGACCCCTACACTGCCCGAACACCACTGCACTGCCCTAAACCCTGAAACACCAGCCCCAGCACGACCCCCTACGCTGCCCGAACACCACTGCACTGCCCTAAACCCTGAAACACCAGCCCCAGCACGACCCCTACACTGCCCGAACACCACTGCACTGCCCTAAACCCTGAAACACCAGCCCCAGCACAACCCCGTACACTTCCCGCACACCACTGCACTGCCCTAAACCCTGAAACACCAGCCCCAGCACGACCCCGTACACTGCCCGAACACCACTGCACTGCCCTAAACCCTGAAACACCACCCCCAGCAAGACTACCTACACTGGCCGAACACCACTGCACTGCCCTAAACCCTGAAACACCACCCCCTGCACGACCCCCTACACTGCCCAAACACCACTGCACTGCCCTAAACCCTGAAACACCACCCCAGCACGACCCCCTACACTGCACGAACACCACTGCACTAAACCCTGAAACACCACCCCTGCACGACCCCCTACACTGCCCGAACACCACTGCACTGCCCTAAACCCTGAAACACCACCCCCAGCACGACCCCCTACACTGCCCTAACACCACTGCACTGACATAAACCCTGAAACATCAACCCCAGCACAACCCCCTACACTGCCTGAGCACCATTGCTCTGCCCTAAACCCTGAAACACTAGCCCCAGCACGACCCCCTGCACTGCCCGAACACCACTGCACTGCCCTAAACCCTGAAACACCACCCCCAGCACGACCCCTACACTGCCCGAACACCACTGCACTGCCCTAAACCCTGAAACACCAGCCCTCAGCACGACACCCTACACTGCCCGAACACCACTGCACTGCCCTAAACCCTGAAACACCAGCCCCAGCACGACCCCTACACTGCCCGAACACCACTGCACTGCCCTAAACCCTGAAACACCAGCCCCAGCACGACCCCCTACACTGCCCGAACACCACTGCACTGCCCTAAACCCTGAAACACGACCCCCAGCACGACCCCCTACACTGCCCGAACACCACTGCACTGCCCTAAACCCTGAAACACCAGCCCCAGCACAACCCCGTACACTGCCCGCACACCACTGCACTGCCCTAAACCCTGAAACACCAGCCCCAGCACAACCCCGTACACTGCCCGAACACCACTGCACTGCCCTAAACCCTGAAACACCACCCCCAGCAAGACCACCTACACTGGCCGAACACCACTGCACTGCCCTAAACCCTGAAACACCACCCCCTGCACGACCCCCTACACTGCCCAAACACCACTGCACTGCCCTAAACCCTGAAACACCACCCCAGCACGACCCCCTACACTGCCCGAACACCACTGCACTAAACCCTGAAACACCACCCCCTGCACGACCCCCTACACTGCACGAACACCACTGCACTGCCCTAAACCCTGAAACACCACCCCCAGCACGACCCCCTACACTGCCCTAACACCACTGCACTGACATAAACCCTGAAACATCAACCCCAGCACAACCCCTACACTGCCTGAGCACCATTGCTCTGCCCTAAACCCTGAAACACTAGCCCCAGCACGACCCCCTGCACTGCCCGAACACCACTGCACTGCCCTAAACCCTAAAACACCACCCCCAGCACGACCCCCTACACTGCCCGAACACCACTGCACTGCCCTAAACCCTGAAACACCAGCCCCAGCAAGACCCCTACACTGCCCGAACACCACTGCATTGCCCTAGACTATGAAACACCAGCCCCAGCACGACCCCCTACACTGCCCGAACACCACTGCACTGCCCTAAACCCTGAAACACCAGCCCCAGCACGACCCCCTACACTGCCCGAACACCACTGCACTGCCCTAAACCCTGAAACACCAGCCCCAGCACCACCCCCTACAATGCCCGAACACCACTGTACTGCCCTAAACCCTGAAACACCACCCCCTGCACGACCCCTACACTGCCCGAACACCACTGCACTGCCCTAAACCCTGAAACACCACCCCTGCACCACCCCCTACACTGCCCGAACACCACTGCACTGCCCTAAACCCTGAAACACCACCCCCTGCACCGCCCCCTACACTGCCCGAACACCACTGCACTGCCCTAAACCCTGAAACACCACCCCCAGCATGACCCCTTCACTGCTCGAACACCACTGCACTGCCCTAAACCCTGAAACACCACCCCCAGCATGACCCCCTACACTGCCTGAACACCACTGCCCCTAAACCCTGAAACACCACCCCTGCACGACCCCTACACTGCCCGAACACCACTGCACTGCCCTAAACCCTAAAACACCACCCCCAGCACGACCCCTACACTGCCCGAACACCACTGCACTGCCCTAAACCCTAGAACACTACCCCCAGCATGACCCCCTACACTACCCGAACACCACTGCACTACCCTAAACCCTAAAATACTCCCCCAGCACGACCTCCTACACTACCCGAACACCACTGCACTGCCCTAAACCCTAAAACACTCCCCCAGCACGACCCCCTACACTACCTAAACACCACTGCACTGCCCTAAACCCTAAAACACTACCCCGCATGACCCCTACACTACCCAAATACCAATGCACTACCCTAATCCCTAAAACACTACCCCGCACAACCCCTACACTACCCAAAGACCACTGCACTACCCTAAACTCTAAAACAATACCCCCGCACGACTCCCTACACTACCCAAAGACCACTGCACTACCCTAAACCCTAAAACACGACCTCCTACACTACACAAACACCACTGCACTACCCTAAACCCTAAAAACTACCCCAGCACGAACCCCTACACTACCCAAACACCACTGCACTACCCTAAACCATAAAACACTACCCCCAGCAGTACCCCCTACGCTACCCAAACACCACTGCACTACCCTAAACCCTAAAACACTACCCCCAGCAGTACCCCTACACTACCCAAACACCATTGCACTACCCTAAACCCTAAAACACTACCCCCAGCAGTATCCCCTACACTACCCAAACACCACTGCACTACCCTAAACCCTAAAACCCTAAAACACTAACCCCCAGCACGACCCCCTACACCTACCCAAACACCACTGTACTACCCTAAACCCTAAAACACTCCCCCAGCACGACTCCCTACACTACCCAAACACCACTGCACTACCCTAAACCCTAAATCTACCCCCAGCACGACCCCCTACACTACCCGAACACGACTGCACTGCCCTAAACCCTAAAACACTCCCCCAGCACGACCCCTACACTACCCGAACACCACTGCACTGCCCTAAACCCTAAAACACTCCCCCAGCACAACCCCCTACACTACCTAAACACCACTGCACTGCCCTAAACCCTAAAACACTACCCCGCATGACCCCTACACTACCCAAATACCAATGCACTACCCTAATCCCTAAAACACTACCCCCGCACAACCCCTACACTACCCAAAGACCACTGCACTACCCTAAACTCTAAAACAATACCCCCGCATGACTCCCTACACTACCCAAAGACTACTGCACTACCCTAAACCCTAAAACACGACCTCCTACACTACACAAACACCACTGCACTACCCTAATCCCTAAAAACTACCCCAGCACGAACCCCTACACTACCCAAACACCACTGCACTACCCTAAACCATAAAACACTACCCCCAGCAGTACCCCTACGCTACCCAAACACCACTGCACTACCCTAAACCCTAAAACACTACCCCCAGCAGTACCCCTACACTACCCAAACACCATTGCACTACCCTAAACCCTAAAACACTACCCCCAGCAGTATCCCCTACACTACCCAAACACCACTGCACTACCTAAACCCTAAACCCTAAAACCCTAAAACACTAACCCCCAGCACGACCCCCTACACTACCCAAACACCATTGTACTACCCTAAACCCTAAAACACTCCCCCAGCACGACTCCCTACACTACCCAAACACCACTGCACTACCCTAAACCCTAAATCTACCCCCAGCATGACCCCCTACACTACACAAACACCACTGCACTACCCTAAACCCTAAAACACTACCCCCAGCACGACCCTCTTCACTACCTAAACACAACTGCACAATTTGTTACAGGCGTTGCAACGCAGGCCTGTGGTGCTTACTGGAAGTACCTGTTGGGCTAGTTGGGCCCCAGGGACTCTCAGGATTCAAGGTGACCTAATCCCCCAACTTAAAACGCGCCACGGGGCGCGTTTGCACAGTGGTGAAGGGAGGGGCGGGGCCTCAGGTGACATGTGCGCAAACACGCCCTGTGGTGCGTTTTAAGTTGGGGAGTTAATACCCTTTGAATCCTGGGGGCCAACTAGCCCACCAGGTACCTTCAGTAAGCACAACAGAGTTGCGTTGCAGAGAGGTGAAAAAGGTGCGTGGCCTCGGAACGCCTCTCTGCAACTCAGCTCTGTGGTCCTAACTGTAGGTACCTGGGGGGCTAGTTGGGCCCCAGGGACCCTCAGGATTCAAGGGGACTTAATCCCGCAACTTAAAACGCGCCACGGGGCGCGTTTGCACACATGTCACCTCAGGCCCCCTCCCTTCACCACTGTGCAAACGCGCACTGGCTCTGGTTAGTCAGAGTCAGTTACCACCAGTACCCGTCTGAAAAAGTTGTGGGCACAGGATGATTTTGCAACAAGGCCTCTTTCTGCTCCTCTGTTGGTTCTTTCTGCACATCTTTTGCTTCTTTCTGTGCGTTTTTTCTTCTTTCTTCACATGTCCTACCTCTGTTGGCATAGTTAGAAACTAGCATTTAAAAAACGTTTGAAATTCACTTAAAAAATCATAGGTTTCAGACACGTTATAGTTAGAAATTAGCATTTAAAAAACCTTTGAAATTCACTGAAAAAACCATAGGTTTCAGGCACGTTATAGTTAGAAATTAGCATTTAAAAAACCTTTGAAATTCACTGAAAAAACCATAGGTTTCAGGCACGTTATAGTTAGAAATTAGCATTTAAAAAACCTTTGAAATTCACTGAAAAAACCATAGGTTTCAGACACATTATAGTTAGAAATTAGCATTTAAAAAACCTTTGAAATTCACTGAAAAAACCATAGGTTTTAGGGAGAGTTATAGTTAGTTGGACATTGCACTCGTACAAAACCCGTGAAATTCCCCTGTTATAGTTAGTTCAGCTAACTATAACTCGCGCCCCGCAATGCACTGCTGATGACGTCACATATTACATCACTCATGACATGGTCAGTGACATCACTGATGACATCACTGATGACATCTCAAATGACATCACTGATGACATCATCCATGTGATAATTTCATGCATCTTCTCACACCCTAATATAACTTTTGATACACCCACTCTAAATTACAAACTGCCATTCTCAAAACCATAGACACTCCAACACCAAAAACTACATACCCACTCACTGATTCTTAGGTCTACACACACATCCACTCACTCACCTGTACAGTCACTCATACTTACAGTCACTCAGTACAGGACTATCATATGCACTCATACACCTATATAAACACTCACACACCGCCACTCATCCATAGAGGTACTCACACACCTAGTCAGTCATGCAAAAAATTAATCACACACCCATTTACTCACCTATACAGTTATACACACACCAGCTCACTTACTCATACAAATACTAGCACATTCTTACGCTCTTATACAATAACTGATACAAGCACACACGCATCCATACAGCCACTCTCACAATAACACACTCACTTATAGCCATTTAAATACTCTAACACACATATATACTGCCTTTTACATATGTAGTTACTCGCACATGTACCACTGAGATATACATTCACTCACTAACACACCCATACACACACTCACCCACCCAAGCAGTCCATCACAGATGCACTCTTGAAATCATGCACCCAGTGAATCACCCACTCACACATCTATGTATAGAGTCACACACACCCCACCCACACAAACACTCAGGCAGCCATACAGATACTCAGAGAACCAATCAATAACCCATATAGACACTCATGTAGCTATTCGCAAATCCATGCATCCACTTACACACCAACAAACAGACGGATACAGACATTAACACAGTTTAGTCACTAACCCATGCATTCAGTAAGATACGTTTAATCACTCACTTGTAGAGTCAGTCACTCACGTACTAAATCATCCATTCAGACACTTATACACCCACTCATTCTTCAATACGCCTTTCCCTATATATATTAAACATATTTAAACTTTACAGAAACACAGTCACTGGATGATGTCATCAGTGATGTCATTTGAGATGTCATCAGTGATGTCATCAGTGATGTCACTGACCATGTCATGAGTGATGTAATATGTGACGTCATCAGCAGTGCATTGCGGGGCGCGAGTTATAGTTAGCTGAACTAACTATAACAGGGGAATTTCACGGGTTTTGTACGAGTGCAATGTCCAACTAACTATAACTCTCCCTAAAACCTATGGTTTTTTCAGTGAATTTCAAAGGTTTTTAAATGCTAATTTCTAACTATAATGTGTCTGAAACCTATGGTTTTTTCAGTGAATTTCAAAGGTTTTTAAATGCTAATTTCTAACTATAACGTGCCTGAAACCTATGGTTTTTTCAGTGAATTTCAAAGGTTTTTAAATGCTAATTTCTAACTATAACGTGCCTGAAACCTATGGTTTTTCAGTGAATATATATATAGTTATAGCTAGGACCTTGTTTCTATTCAAAACGCGTTTTTTCTTTTGCCAATATCTTTGGCGCCATTTGATGAATCTTCGCAAAATTTTCAAAACTAATGGCCCCCTCAGGTCAGCTCCTGTCTTGAAAGTTTCGGGGTGATTCGTCAAGCGGGGGCCGAGAAAAAAGGGGGGTCCCAAAACGTGTTTTCCCCATGTTAATTTCCATAGGAAAAATTTAAACAAGCTACAGCCCAAACTGCTGAACGGAATTACACCAAATTTGGCAAAAAGGTAGCCCTTGGTTGAGAAAGAGACCTTTTTTTTTAAATGGTGTAAATCTGTTCAGTAGTTCCTGAGAAATTTAAAAAAGAAAAATATCGATATCTGAGCACCCAGGAGGAGTCGCGAACCCTCCTGGGCACGAGCTTCACTCCGATTGGCTGCCAACACTCCAAACCAGGAAGTGTTGGCAGTCATCTTGTGACTCACTGAGTCACAAGAAAAGAGTGGAAAAAAGGTTGAAAAAGAAGAAAAGGGGGCAGGGTAGAAACACCCTGATCCCCAAGGCCTGCTCAGGGCCTTTTTTTTTTAAAAACAGCAGAATTCGCGTTGGGGTCGCGAATCCTGCCGTGAAAATAAAAAAAAAACAAAGTGCTTCGTTTTTAAAAAGCCCCCGGGTGGGCCAGGTCCCGGGGGCAATCGGTGATTAATTTGCGAAGGCCCGCGTGGGCCCCTGCAGCCCCGGGGACTGCCACCTCCCCGGGGCTTATTAATTTGAATGCAGGGGGGCACGTGGCCCCCCTGCAGCCCCGGGGACCGCCACCTCCCCGGGGCTTTGTTTATAAAGGTGTGGGGGGACCACCCCCACGCTGTCCCGGGGACCGCCACCTCCCCGGGGCATTCAAATTTAAAAGGAGGGGGGGCCTCGCTAACCCCCCCAAGCCCTGGGGACCGCCACCTCCCCGGGGCTGCAATTAAAAATAAAAGTGTGTGGGGGGCTCCTGCCCCTCCCCACACTGCCCCGGGGACCACCACCTCCCCGGGGCATTGAATATTTAAATACAGGGGTCCGTTGCGGACCCCCAGCCCCGGGGGTCATCAGTGATGTCACTGACCATGTCATGAGTGATGTACTATGTGATGTCATCAGCAGTGCATTGCGGGGGCGCGAGTTATAGTTATCTCTACTAACTATACCGGGCGAATTTCTCTGGTTTTGTACGAGTGAAATGTCCAACTAACTATAACGTTCCTGAAACCTGTGGTTTTTTCAGTGAATTTCTAAGGTTTTTAAATGCTAATTTCTAACTATAATGTCCCTGAAACCTATGGTTTTTCAGTGAATTTCTAAGGTTTTTAAATGCTAATTTCTAACTATAACGACCCTGAAACCTATGGTTTTTCAGTGAATATATATATATATCTTTATATATATTCTTTTTGTTTCCTGAAGGTCTGGCCCTGTGCTCTCTGTCTCCTCGTTCTCCAACCGGTAAGTTATTGATGCTTACTCCTCAGCCTTTTTAAGTCATGGCTCTAGACGAGCGCGCATGCACTGTCTCGAACCAAGACACGCTGTATCTACATCAGGGCTTGCAGTCCACCCATACTCTTTCCATTTGCTGGCACCATCGTCGCTCCATTCTTCGTCCTCCTCATTTGTAAAAGGCATGCATACGTCATGCCTCTTCTGGTGTTTAGCCCTCCCTAAGTGCACTGCCCAACTACCTTTCAGCATACGCAGCAGGCATTGTGGTGCATTGTTTCTGGACTCCGTTTTTGTTTTTTAACAGCGCTTTTCACAAGCGCTGCCCTGCAATACTGGCTCGACTCTGCTCCCCATCTGTTGCTTTTTACTCCCAGACCAGAATGCCATCCCTCCCATTGTCTTGATGGTTGCTGTAGTGAAGCTTGTCAAGTTTAGTGGAGCTTCATAGGTCATTGTTACTGCCCGCACACTCCTCCCCTTGATTGCTGCTTGTTCCATTTGTCACACTTTTCTGCCTTTCTCTGCCTCCTTCTGCCCCCTCTTGTGTTTTTCTCGCTTTTGCTATGGATCAAAGTCTAGAGAAAAAATAAGTCCCGGCCCTTACAATGAGCGCTGGTGGCTGCCCCGTAACCACCAATTCAAATTAAGCATGGCAACTTCCGCCAGTGAAAGGATCCTGTAGAAACTATTTCAAACTCGAAGTTTCCCTAGGGTACCAGCAGCAATAAATTCGATAAAGTTAATGTTTGAGTATGCCCCCCCTCTTTAATCAGGGCCTTGCTGTCAACTCATTAGCCGATTTCTCATTTTAATAAGGGAGTAAGCACGACTTGTACTTTACATGAAACACACACCTCATTGTTTGTTTAGTTTACATGTTCAATAATGAGATCTCTGCTTTTAAAACAGCAGTCCGAATAGCAGTTCTGTAATAGCGCTGGAAGCACTGGCAACTCAATTTTTACATGGCTTCTCCTAAACTTACATTGATTGCTCCCCACCACAGCACCCCCTTGTGTTGCTGTTTGAACAGAGGCCCAAACCCGAAGGGGGCTGAGGGGCTGGCGCGTTAAACAGCTTCAAGGCCCAGGAATGCAGGTGTGTCCGAAAAGGGACAATAGGGCCGGACGTGGCACCCCCGCCCCTTCAAGGGGGCCAAGAGGGGGCAGAGAAAACAGTGGCAAAACTATAGGGAAATGAGCCAAGCAGCTGGCCAATGGGGGAGCCAAGCAGGATTTGAAATTCCCCTGGGGCAGCAGAGCAATTCATAAAATGGGCATTCGAGCAAAACAAAACCCGGTCTTGGGCCCAGGCGCCCCTAGCAGCTATGACACACTTCGCCAAATTGGCCACCAGGGAGGATCCCACCACCTCCCTCTACATTAAGGCTGCAATCAAATGCTGGCCGCACCTTGAGGGGAAAAAGGAGGACAAGAGGTGCCCCATCGATTTCAGCATCTTAACACAACTGTTGGAGGCCCTGCCATCCACCTGCAAGGACAGCACAGAGGTCACATTGTTCAAGGCAGTGTTTACTGTGGTGTTCTTTGGGGCGTTTCGGGGTAAGCGAGATAGTGGCAGCAACCAAACAGGAGACAGCGGGGTTCTAACTCCAATCCTGTGACCTTCAACTAGGCCCAGGTCAGGTAGTCCTTACATTGAGAGGGTCCAAAAATAACCAACAAGCAAAGGGGACCCTAATAACACTAAAGAGCCTGGCAGACAGAAGTATGTGCCCAGTGCACTGGATGAAGGAGTATTGGGCAATCCGCCCTCAGGGGGTGGACCTCTTTTCAAACATGCCAATGACGACTGCCTGAGTAGGTTTAGATTCCGAGCAGTGAAGAGGATGGGGCTCAGCAAGGTAGGGCTGCCAGCAGCAGAATTTGGCACACACTCATTCCGCATTGGGGCGGCAACAACAGCGGCAAGGCTAGGGGAGAGGGCATCAAAGGAATGGGCAGATGGCGGTCGGTGGCATACAAGGTGTATGTGAGAATCCTGAAGGAGAAGGGATCATAGTGACATCCAGCCCACAACCCACCCCCATTTTTGTTTTCCAAGCGGACAACCCTCCTCACTCCTTATCCTAGATACACCCGCTTGTGTCAACAGGGGAGCAAAGGAAAACAGTCTGGGTCATGGGGCACTTATTCGTTCGGAGAACACATGAGTGGTGGTCCCGGGGTAGAGGAGCCAGAATCAACACACTCAGCAGAACAAAGATAAGATGGAGGGGGCATCGGGGATGCGCTGGAGCAACTGGGGGAGGCGCTGGAGAAATTACATGGCAAGAATCCTGAGGAGCCTGACATTTTGTTGATTCACCTAGGTGGGAACGACCTAACACAATGGGGTAGAAAGGGGCTCCTGGGGTGCATCAGACAGGACCTGACCAGGGCGTCAAGACTACTGGGCAGCGCCAACTTGATTTGGTCAGAGATTGTGCCCTGACAGAGGTGTAAGGGGGCATGGTCCACAAATGCACTGGAAAAATCTAGAAAAAAGCTCAATGGGGCTGCCGCCAAATATTGCCGGGCAAACGGATGGGAAACCATTAGGCATGGCCTAATAAACCTGAGGTGGGCGGAATATTTCAGTAAGGATGGTGTGCACTTGTCTGAAGCGGGCATAGAAGTGTTCTGGACTAACTGGTGGGCAACCCTAAAAGCGGCAGGTTGGCAATAAGGAACGGACAACTTGGGGAGCTGCCCGAGGATGTTAGCCCACGAGCAGCGGTAAAGGATTTAATAAAAGAGCTTAAGGAGGTTTGAACATCCACACCCAACCATGACGGGGTGGCAGACCAGGTACTTACCTTGCGATGCCTCACAGCAGAGTAAAGCGGTCAGTGAGGGGGATACAAAACATGGCACTCACAGCCCAGGCCGCCAGTGGGCGGACAACACTGAGTAAGAGAAGGTAGCAAGTTGGGCCTAAAAAGATTGTGGAATTACCCCCACACAGAAGGGAAAAAACTCCAGCTCAAAGTCTACAACTGACAACAGCAAGCCTCATAGTGATTTATGACTTGATTTATGACTGTAATGCAAGGCAACAATATTACTGGATGATTGATTTATGGCATAATTTATGACTTTGTGGCAATCAGCAGTACTGTTGTCTGTTTGTGATTTATGACTTTATTTATGACCTAATCTGTGATTTATGATGACAAATGGGTGACAAGTGTCGTCATGACAAATAATCATGCCAGATGATTTATGACCGCAATAAAGTTGGCGAGGCCAAATATTGTGTAACTGAATAATGAAGCTGCGGCCATGCACTTCCATAATAATTAATCGCTTATTGCTTTATTAAGAATGAGAGTGGCCACGTGCGAAGCTTAGAGCAGAGGCCCTCACCCGAAGAGGGCTGAGAGGCAGGTCCATTAAACAGCGCCAAGGACCGGGAATATAGGTGTGTCCCAAAAGGTACAATAGGCCCGGAAGTGGTACCCCCGCCCCTCCAAGGGGACCGAAAGGGGGGCAAACAAAATGGTGGCAAAACTGGAGGGAAAGGCGCCAAGCACCCGGCCAATGGGGGAGCCAGGCGGGATTTGAAATTCCCCCCGGGGGCACCTGAGCCCCTTATAAGTCCACCGTCCCCCCTGCCCAACCACTTGTTTGCAGGTCAGCTCGGTGGAACAAAGACTGACCCACCCACACCTAACAAACAGAACTGTTGCAGCAAGAAACAACAAGGGTCAATGGTAAAGGATTTAATAAAAGAGCTTACGAAGGTTAGAAAGTCTACACCCAACCACGATGGGGTGGCAGACCAGGTACTAACCTTGGGATGCCTCATTGCAGGAGTAAGGTGGTCAGTGAGAGGGGGACACAGAATACGGGACTCGCAGCTCAAGCTGCTGGTGGGCGGACCACATTGAGTAAGAGAAGGTAGCCAGTTGGGCCTAAAAAGATTGTGGAATTACCCCCTACACACAGAAGTGAAAACAGTCCAGCTCGAAGTCTACAACTGACAAGAGCAAGCTTCATAGGGAATTATGACTTGATTTATGACTGTAACGCAAGGCAACAATATTACTGGATGATTGATTTATGGCATAATTTATGACCTGGTGACAAGCCAGCAGTACTACTGTCTGTTTGTGATTTATGACTTGATTTATGACCCAATCTGTGATTTATGATGCCAAATGGGTGACAGGTGTCGTCATGACAAATAATTATGCCAGATGAATTATGACCGCAATAAAGTTGGGAGGTCAAATATTGTGTAACTTAATAATAAAGCTGCGGCCATGCACTTCCATAATAATTAATTGTTTATTGCTATATTAAGAATGAGAGTGGCCACGTGCAAAGTTTAATAGATCTGTTTCTAAAGCCATGCACCACACTCCCGAAAGTCAAGTTTTCCATTTCTTTTACAGGTACACCCCTACTTGTTTCCATAAAACTACTCATTGCACATTTGGAGTTAGTTTCCTCAGCTAAAAAGCAGACAAGTTTGCTCATTTATAGGCAGACTACCAAAGGACAATATGTTCTTGTTTTCATGAATAGGGTGCTTACTCTCACCACATTTGGTAGCAATCTTGGGCTCCTGCAAGTAACAGTAAACCTGAGCCTCAAACCAGGGACATGTTAACATATGCTCTTAAGCTCTTGTTAATATCACCCCCGCTTCTTTCCACTTCCACATGTACAGCACTTGTGTGTTCTAGGGTTGCGTGTGTGTACCACCCTGTACTGCATGTCGTTTCGGTTTTGGGGAGTTTTTCCGCTTCTTCATATCTGCACTACATGTCTCTGATTTATTGGCATGTCCTTTCTTTACTGTATTGCTGCCCATTGTTTTATATGTTTATACACCGTTTTTAAGTGTGCTTACGTGACCCAGTGTATTTGCACCTAAGTCCTCCTCTATATCGCTCTGGCTGTCTACGGTACCTTTGACCCCTTGGGTGGCCGTCTTTGGTGGTCTTGCATTTCTGCTGGGGCTTGTAAGGCTTTCTCTGCCTTTTCCAGAATAATGCTTGTTCTCAACTGCTTACACAGTTGCTATTGTGATAAAACATGTGCCTTGCTTTGCCTTTGCTCAGCTTCATTGGACGTCAGATTATGCACTCTAGATAGCATAATTAAATGCATCAGGTGAATATGCATCATATCACGTACCTCCTACATGTAAGGATGACATCTCTAGGTCTCTGGCTTTGGGTGTCGTAGTCTATTCTACAGAAAACAATGTTTCACACATTTATAAGTTATAAATATGTGCACATATTCTTTTCTGTACAATAGAATAATAGAATCATAATGCACCATGCCTGTATTTTGTGCTCTGAAGTCTAGAATAAAGGCTCGCCAAGCAGACAGAATCTCAGAACCTCTCCTTTTGATTGTCGCATATATTTTTATTGCTATGTAAAATGAATTTTAAATAGCAAATATTCATTGCGTTATCCTGCATGCCTTCGATAAAGTAACCTGCAGATGCAGTCATGCAGTTTTGATGGCTGCTTTGTATAGAATAAAAATATAATTTTCAGATAATCCAAATCAAATGCTGGTCAATTTATGGTTATTAATGTTAAGAACCCTGTAAAATAGTGTCTGTTTTATTTCCAATTTCATTTCTTCAATAATGTTAATTGTTTTACATGCCATACGCTCCCACTGTGGAAGCGATGTTTATAACTTGTATCAACCTCTTAAAGATGAAAAGCAGAGCGGGATTTGGTACTTTAACTTTCAGGTTACCGATAAATGCGATGGAAGACTTAACCCACTGAACTTTCCTACCTTCTCCCATCCACCTCTCCCTCAGATTACTATTCTCAACAAGCATTAACAGAGCCATTAGGCTTGGCATTAAAATGCTAGGACAGGTGTAGAACCCTGACCTCTGCATGAAACCCATTTCCTATCAGGTGCGCTGCCCATGAGACCAACGTGCCCAGGAATTGAGGAAGAGGAGCCGTCACTGTCCCTTTGGGAATCAGCCAGTGAGGAAGGTGCAAAGGAGTTGAGAGCAGACAATAGTAACTGGCAAGCATTACTTCAGGGAAAACCTCCTCCCGATCCTGCACAATGTCACATCCATTGCAAGTCGGTATGCTGAGGCACATTATTAATGGCAACTGCCACATCCTTCCACTGCAATCAGACAACCAATCCTTCAATGTCAGCTTGTTTGTGCTGGCGCTGGTGAAGGCTGCTCCTCGCAGTAGTGTGTACTTTGTGTCTATGGTGATCATTTTCCGTGTGTTTTCCTCCTTTAGTGCTACCTTGTTTTAAAAAAAAATAATAATAATTTACTAAAAATTCTAACTTTGTTCTCCTTTTATTCATCTTCTCTTCCATCATGCCTATTTTCAATATGTTACTTTCTTTTTCTGCAAATCCATAGTTGCTTATTTGAGTACACTCCCCAATGCCAATGTCAACGCAGTAGGCAATGGCCAATAAACATTGGCAAAGCCAATAGCATAGCTCTCGCATTGCTGAGATCTATTGACTTTGCCAATGCTTGTTCTTCTTCTGTCAGGCAGGTCTTTCCATTCCCAGTACACACCGGGCCAGTAGGGCTTTCTTGCGAAATGCTTTGCTTCTCCTGCTGGTTCGCTCTTCTCATCTCCGAGCACCATGTAGGTCTGGGGGCTTCCTCCTGCAGCGATTTTCTGTGAGGCGTCCCATCGCTTCCCTTTCCTTGTTCATGTTGTTGCTTCTCCAAGCAGCTTTTTCTCCCAGTGCTTGGTTTTCATTCCCATACCTTTTGTATTGTTTTTGCTTTTTGCGGATTCAAGTTGCCGAGGTTGCTGATAACTGTTATTTAAGACCTTTCATTCCTTGCCAGTGACTCGAGGAGCAGCTATTAAGGTTTCAACACTGTTAAAAATTGCACATCGGTAATAAAAAAGCATGTTTTTATTTCAGCTCGCTTGCTGTGCAGATATGGCTGGAGGGCCGCAGAGCTCTGTCTGGACTTTTATGAGGAATTATTTTTAATACACACAACCAAGGATGTTACCACACATTTTATGCGCCCATGTAATCTATATTGTTTATTTTTGTTTTAAAGCTTTCAAATTAATTCTAATTGCAAACCATTCGGGTTCCACTTAACAAAAAAACAAAAAAACTGTGATAGGAGCATAAGAGGCTGCTTGAAACTTAGGCCCAGATTTATAAAGCTTTGCAACACAGCATAACACAGAAAGACAACTTGATGTGCTGCATCAAATGGAGAGCGCAGTAATGTGCCATAATTACATAATATGGCACATTCACTCTCTCTTTCTGCGCTGGCACACTTGTGGCTGCCAGCGCCAATACAGGCACCCTTGCGCCAAGGTGCAAAGATGCCTGTGTTACACCCAGAACTGTTTTTGGACACATTCCTGAACAAAACAATCCTTAGAATCTTTTCCTCTTCCTAAGTGTGCTGCAGAATGCAATACACGTAGAAAGAGGAATAAAAGAGGAGAAATAAAGATATTTCTCCCCGTAGTGCCTCTATCGGGAAGGCGTACAGTTTTGAAGCATTCCCAGGTTTACTTGTCTCAGTATGCACCAAAATACATGGGCGAATAAGTGAGTTTCACCCACTCTCTACCCATGTGACGCCTTCCTGCTGCACAGTAACTCAAAGCAGCGACTTACTCCAGATTTATCAAGCCACACAGGGCCATGCAAGGTGGCCGTGCATTGCTTGGTAAATCTAACTTAAGGGTTCGGTTGCCCTTGCGTCACCCTGCGTAACACAAGGACAATGCAATTCTTTGATTAATCTGGGCCTGACTCTCCACCCATGTAACTCCTTTCCAGTGCAGAGTAACACAAGGCAGTGACTTGCGCTGCCTTGCGTTACTCCAGATTTACCAAGCCACGCAGGAGGTGGCATTGTGTGACTTGTAAATCTGACTTGAGGACTGCGTTGCCCTTTAGCTCACCGTACACTCGACAACACAATCCATTGAGAAATCTAGTCCTTAGAGACAACAACGCAGTATGTGCATCTATTCATTTTAAACTGTCACTTGAAGCACTTGCACGTGGGCATCCCAATCCAGGGAGCAGGGGTCCGTTTTCTGATGACAGCAGTGCTTTTATAAACATGTGGCAGTGTATTTTTTGATTCATTTTGTGCCTATGAGTAATATTGGCAAGCGTTTAGATCTCAGTTGTGAAACCAAGAGACTGGCCTCTGGTTTCAGCTCCCTCAATCAGGCAAATTGTGGTGTCCTGGGCAAATCATTTATGCCCTCGTGCATTACATGCTTTAGCTGTTCAATGTGGGACCATTTAGAAACAGATTAAACACCTTGGGCCTGATTACGATGTCGGTCCGAAAGCCTCCGACCGAAAGTCGGCTTCTCCTAGACTCCTAGACTGTGTCGGAACCCTTCCGACCGACTCGGTTGGAAACAATTCCGACCAACCGATTACTATGCTCGCGGTCGGAAGCGGAACCGTTCGGTCATTCCGAATCGGTTCCCACTGGCACTCAGAGAATCTGAGTCAGTCGGAACCGATTCATACAGCTCTACGGATAGCGTTTCTAAACAACCAATTACGATGTCGGATTTTGACAGCCTTTCCGACTCAGTCTGTCCAACATGAAATGGCTGTCTTAAACTGACTTTCGGGGCCCCTAGCAGACCCCCTTCATCCTGAGTCCTCCCGGTTTGGTGTCGAGGGGGTACCCAAGGGACCTCCTGTAAAACCATGCACAGTGTGGCAGGCACCATGGCGTGCCCGCAGTAGGGTGCAAGGTTTTCCACAGACACCCATTTTCCCCATAGGAGCCTGTGTTGTTGGTCGGAACACAGGCTCCCATTGAGGTCAATGGGAGTCCTTCCGAACGGTGTTCGGAAGCATCATAATCGGTCAGGCGAAACCGCCGACCATGAGTCGGCCGGAACTGAATCTGACAAGGAGTCGGGCGGTTTAGTTTCCGACTGACATCGTTATCAGGCCCCTTATTGGGTGTAGTACAAAACCCAAACTTTTGCCTCAATCTAGCCCTTTTTTCAGTTTCAGCTGACAAATTTATTAGCATATGAATTTAGAATTTGGTAGAGATGGTGTTTTATAAGTCAGCTTGCTATTTTACGTCATGTTCTAAGTTCTATGTTATATATCATATAATATGAAAATTGTGTGATTCCGTCCAAATGTGATGGAAATTCGTATAATATAAAATAAGTCAACAGTGTATCTGTGGGTCGTGCTGTCTAGTGCTTTTAAAGTACACATTTTCTTCATCATGTGCTTTGTAAGACACACATGCACACACACACAGATACACAGGTTCACAAACAAATACACACAAACTCGCTGAAACACCTTCTAATCTACAGCAACTTAAGTCTGAAATGTTCCTGTGTCAACAACATTTTCTGTCAAGATACTCACTGTTCATCGCTTTATCAAATGCTCGTAGTAAACATTTATTTGTTGAGTTTCATGACACATAAATGTTAGACGATCCAAATGTATTTTATGCTGTATGAAATGTCACACCGTGCTCTTTGTTATATTGAATTCTGCTGTGTGTTATTTCGATACATAGGCAGATTGAATGTTGCTACTGGCTTTGACAGGTTCCAATCACTTTATGCCTGGGTGGAGAGTCTGGAATGATTAGAAGAGTTCAAAGACTCCTCTTAATCGTGAACCCCCCGAAACCTGTGTGTGCTACGTGATCTGACGTGGCCTCTGAAAACTCCCATTTGTAAAGGTAATAGCTTGACAGTTGCAGTATAAAGGTAAGGCCTATTGGCTTACGACTGCTTGTTATCTTCTATTCTTGACTCACCTCTTGTAACCCCTGAGGCTAAGGGTCGCAAAAGCAGTTCCAGTACCAGGGGTTGGAAGTGGCGAGTCAGGAGTAGCAACTGTGGTGACCCACAGTGCGCCCCAGGAGAAAAGGACAAAGGACTATTCAAACAATGAAGGATCAATGGAGAGTTTCGTGTTCCCGACCCCAAGAACACACGGGACACCGGCTGCCTTATAAACACGTCTTTATTACCTCGTGTACAGGCGCAAACTGAACTCTCTCCCCCAGGCTCCTCCTCTTCCCTTTCCGGCCATGCCTGACCTTGGGATGCAGTCAGGACAGGCATGGCGACACGACATCTCCCCCTTTTGTATTTTGAACGTTCAATGTCTCTCTCAGAGTTCTTCAATGAGTCGGGTGGGTTTTCGAATGGTTCTTCGTGGTCGGCTGGTTCGTGGTTGGCTGGAGGCGCCCCTCTCTCAAATCACAGGCCTCCGACACCCGTCTGGGTTCTTCATGACTGCTCTCTTCTTGACTTGACACGTCTGTGTCCCAGTCAGGTTTCCGAGCCTGAGTGTACGCTGTCGGGTCACACTTTTTGAAATGTGACACGTTTCTAGTTGTTCTCTTGATTCCGGACTCAGCTGTAATCATGGTCCCTTTCCTTCTTGTTACTTGTAACGGATGGGCATAGTAGCGGCTGTCCGCTTTGGTTTTCCTCTCTTGACTCACCAGCACCCAGTCTCCTTCTCGGATGTCTGCGGTGGTCTGCGTATTCTTTCATTTTTGCTTTCTTGGTCCGATCCAGTTCTACCAGGGTCTCGTGATCTGAGGTCGTGATTCTGGACTGTGTGACAGCGTCTGCGGTCGGTATCCGGGTGCGTGGAATTCGCCCGAGCATCAGAGTGGCAGAACATTGATTTGTGGTGCTGTGTGGCGTGGTCCTGTATGCCCGTAGTACTTCATTTAGCCCTGGCTGAATGTCACGATGAGCTAATTCAGCTTGTTGCATTGTCTTTTTTATGGTGGCCATAAATCGTTCCACCATCCCGTTGGCCTGGGGCCACAGGGGAGTGATCTTTCAGTGTTTGAAATTCAGGTGTCTCGCGAATTCTGCAAATTCTTGTTCATTAAAAGGTGGTCCGTTATCAGTCTTCACCACCGTGGGGATTCCCCACGCGGCGAATGCTTCATCAATGACAGGTATGACAGTGGTCGCTTTGGTAGAGGAAATCTGGTGAGCGATGGGGAATCGGGAGTACTCGTCCATGATGACGATGATGTACTTTCCCGATTTCAGCGGGCCAAAGAAGTCGACGGCTACTTGTTGCCATAAACTGTCTGGGAGGTCTGACATCTGCAGAGGGGCATGTGATTCTTCTCGCCCTACCAATTGACAGTGTGGGCAGTCTTGGAGCGTGGTCTCTACTGTAGGAGAGTAGGATCTGCTTCACATGGGTACCCCCACTTTTTGCTGATGCTTCACTGTTTTTCGACATTAGTCTGGCTGGGGCCCTGCTAATCAGAACCCCAGCCTAGCTGCTTCCTCTCTAAAATGGTTTCCATGTGCCTTAGGCACATCACTGATTGGGATCTGGAGTGCCCTTATAAGTCCCTAGTATATGGTATACTATGTACCAAGGGCATAGGTACCTCAGAGGCCTGCCAGGGGCTGCAGCATGTATTATGCCACCCCTGGAAGGCCATCCAAACTGACACCACAGGTCTGCTACTGCAGCCTGGGTAAGGTGGTGCATGTACCCCTTACTGTGATATAGGTTACCTATATCACGAAATACATACACACATATAAACCTATAAGTCACTCCTAAGGCAGGCCTTATCAATCCTAAAGGCAGAGTGCATGGTTCCTATGTGAGAGGGTGCCCCTGCATGAGCAGGGCCCCTCTGCAGCGTTCGGAGACCATCTCTGATGCTGTTTGTAGTGCAGCCTGACCATATACTCTTAAGCGCATTATATCCTTGCGGTAAAATGCTAACTTTGGAATGGCTGCACCTAAACATGTCGTGTTTGGTGTCAAACATCTTGGAATACTACCCCCCACCAATACTGGCGGCGGGGGTAGCATTCCACCCTTCTAGAGGGAAAGACATGTTAACTCTGACGAGTCCGGTAACTTCTTTCCAGAGCCCTGGCATCACAAAATGGATGCTGCTGCCACAGACACGAGTCTGGCCTCCTGCTGCTGGATGAAACTCCGGCAGGGGAGGCCTGGACAATAGGTTTCCTGTCCCAGGGAGGTGTGACCACCTCCCCAGACAGGATAATGTGTATTGGGGCTGGGCGGGAGCACTTTCGGGTGCTTTGAAGTCCTGCACTGGGGGCACATTTGGTGTCCCTAGTGCATACCCCAGTTCAAACCGGATCAGGGGCTTGCAGCCCCTGCTTTGGCGTGAACTGGACAAAGGGAAAGGGGTGTAGCCACCCCTCTGCCCTGACCCACCCATAGGTGGGGCCACAGAGTAGTCCAACCCCTATTTTTAGAATAAAGGTAGGAACCCAGTCCTTAGGACTTTAGATTATCCCTGGACGAAACTCTGAAACTGAATCCTGGACCTTCGACGCTCTACTCACGATTAGAGGACAGAAGAATCTCCCTTGGGGTCAAGGAGTGACTCCCCTGCTTGGCAGGCACCAGAGAAGCATCTGTCCGGTTCGCATTTCTGAAGCTCCCGCCGGACGACGAAGTCATCGCATCACCAGAGGTAGATTCTCAGACTTCCCTGAGGCTACCCTGAGTCCCCAGCAAATCTGAGACCCGTGGCTATCGTGGGTGACTTCAGACCGTGACCCCTGGACACCGAGCACATTTGCAAGTGCATCCTCTTCTGGGTCTCCCCTGAAGTCGTGCTTTGGGCTCCGAGTAGCCCTAGCCTCCAGCACCAACTGCACCGAAGATCACTGGCCTCCACTCCACGAGTGTCCTGTGAGCCAGATCCACGTGCGGCGTCTTGAGGCTCCTTCGCGGTTGCTAGCCCGTTGGCTAGTAGCCCTTAACGAAGCCAATCTTTTTCTTACTTGGAATCCTGGTTGCTCCAGGCCTGCCCTCACTTACCCTCGCTGGGTGAGTTCCCCAGACCTTGCTGGTCTGCACCATCAACGAACTTCTTGTGCATTGAGACTTGCTGTTGCCAAGGCTTGTTGGGTCCAATCCGGTCGCAGACACCTCAGCACTCGACAGACATCATGTACTAGCCCGAATCCTGCTCCTGGTTGCCGACAACACCTCCTGGACCTCGTGGCTGAAGAGTCAAGACAACCATCAACGCACCTGAAGCACTCAACATCGGTGGGCATCTGTCCATCGCATTCCTGGTCACTGGCTAGTGACCCAGGCTCTGTCTCCTCTGCTTTCAGGTTCTTCAGAACTCCGATCCACTCTTGGATCCACCCGGACACTTTTCACTTGGTCGCCAGCAGCACTTTGCAGCAGATCGGCATTCAAATCGACGACGAAACCCGACCCCGAAAGGCACCTATGCACCCGGCTTCCCTGGGTGAGGTAACACGAGTACTCCGGTGCTCCCGTGGGTAGAGACTCTTCAAAGTCCTAGATCTCAAAGGGTTTGCTCCAAGTCCTCCTTTAAGTGTCCCTTTTCTCTAATTTCCCGATCACGACTTTCTCCATAGAAGTCAACGGCGTATCGCGGTTGTGTATTTACACTGCACGCGTCCCCCGTGGGTCCCCTGTGTCACTACCTTGGGTGGTTCCTTGTGGTCCAAGCACTTCTAGAGGCTCTAGGCCTAGTGTCTAGTTCAGTCATGGTTCTTATACCACTTTATTGGTATATGGTTTGAGTACGCCCCTAGGGCCCAAGCGTGTATTTGTGCTATTACTGTATTTAAATAACTTCTAACTTATGTACTTCGAACTCTAGCCTCATAAAGAGACTAGAGGGGTGTGTTTAGCAATAAATACATATATTTTGAATATATACCTGGTGTGGTGCTCTTTCATTTGATCACTCAAGAGATTATAGACTGGTAAAACAAGCTGCTTTACATTCCTTCAAGACTTAGCCTGAAGGCTGCTCTCCATAGCTACCACTAGGATAGCTTTCAATAAGGTTGTCTTTAACCTATCTCCAATAAGGGGTTGTTTGGACTGGTGCAAGGTGCCCACTATAATTAGTGGACAGCATATACCAGGCCAACTTCTCACATTGGTGTGCAGCGTGTGGGATTCCAGCTTGCTATTGTTTTACCAGATAATCTCAATTGAATTGATCAACTGAAAACCACTAATAGGTACCTAAGGTACATATAATTTAAGCTTAGAATACAGTAAGTTCTACTGAACTTAGAGTTGTGTGTTAAGGGATAGCACAACCCTTTCTACAACTCAAGAGAGTTTAGTAGGCCACACTAGAATAGGTAGTGCATACACCACACCACACTAGTAATGTCTTTAAGGGTAGGATCTAAAGAATCCTTGCAGGAAGCCACTGAGCTTCCACCCTCCAAGTATGATACACTCCCATTCTTGGAATTGAGAGCTTTATGCAACTTGAGAAAAATAAGGACAGGCCAAAGCCCCACCACCCAACACCTTAAGGAGTTGTTGGTGGCTTATGACCTTAGTAAGCCTTTGGGGACTGAAGGGGTAGGAGCTGAGGGTGGGGCAGAAGATGAGGATGGGACCAGGGGTAGAAATACCCCCAGCCCCCCTCTGAAACTGGCCAGGAGGGTGAAAATGACCCTGACCTGGATAACCCAATCCCTCCTGAGGAAGATGAAGAGGATAATCAGGATGATGCCCTCTTTGTCCCCCAGGAAGGATTAAGAGTGTGCCCAGAAAGTCTAGATCTCCTTCTCAGGAGTCTAACCACTCTGGCACCTCAATAGGGAGCTCTGTCTCATCTCATAGGAGGGAATCCTCTCATGAGAGGAGAACAAGGCTGATTCAATAT
>CAWUFW010022236.1:25000-100415 GCA_963921515.1 Calotriton arnoldi | reverse complement strand
ACAGAAGGTACATAAAATGGAAGTTGAATCCATACGAGGCGATTTTCAATTTCCGGCCATCTGGTCACCCCATTGAAATGGATAGGATACAATACATAGTAGAATGTGCCCTATAATTCTTGAAGCGTATAAGGTAAACACTTAATTTGAATTTCAGATTGTAGCTAAGATATGTACACTTTGTTGTACCAATTCTGATGTTTGTGGCTTATAGGAAAAAGGTACAAATTAAGTGTAAACTCGAGGTATGTTTTTCTTTTGTGGCTTCAGGTAGGTTGAAGAACACTTTATTTTTTTGCCTATAACTCTAAGACCATACTATCTGGAGCCATATTTCAAAGGAGAGCATAATGCTGACATCAGTCCACTGTTCTGTGTCCATTTGCGTACATGTGTCATGTTTAGAAGTAGTACAAATCATTCACTGATTCCATTCATGTTTGTAGAATGTTGCCTCCAGTTTTGGGAAAATGTGTCAAATATATTGTGTCATAATTCATGATCAATACTAGATAGAACTTGATTTGTGACTGCAACACATTATATAGCATATCCTACTTTAGTGTGCCAATTTAAATGCATGTGGCCCACTCAGAAGGTACACAAAATGGAAGTTGAGTCCATACGAGGCAATTTTCAATTTCCGGCCATCTGGTTACCCCATTGAAATGGATTGAATACAATACATAGTAGATTGTGCCCTATAATTCTTGAAGCGTATATGGTAAAGACTTAATTTGAATTGCATATAGTAGCTAAGATATGTACACTTTATTGTACTAATTCTGATGTTTGTGGCTTATAGGAAAAAGGTACAAATTAAGTGTAACCTCGAGGTATGTTTTCTTTTTCGGCTTCAGGTAGGTTGAAGAACAATTTATGTTTTTGCCTATAATTCCAAAACCATACTATCTGCAGCCATAATTCAAAGGGGAGCATCATGCTGACATCGGTTCACTGTTCTGTGTCCATTTGCATGATTGTGTCATGTTTAGAAGTAGTACAAATCATTCACTGATTCCATTCATGTTTTTAGAATGTTGCCTCCAGTTTTGGGAAAATGTGACTCATTTATTGTGTCATAATTAAAGATCCATACTAGATAGAACTTGATTTGTAACTGCAACACATTCTATAGCATAGCCTACTACAGTGTGCCAATTTAAATGCATGTGGCCCACACAGAAGGTACACAAAATGGAAGTTGAATCCATACGAGGCGATTTTCAATTTCCGGCCATCTAGTCACCCCATTGAAATGGATAGGATACAATACATAGTAGAATGTTCCCTATAATTCTTGAAGCGTATAAGGTAAAGGCTTAATTTGAATTGAAGATTGTAGCTAAGATATGTACACTTTATTGTACCAATTCTGATGTTTGTGGCTTATAGGCAAAAGGTACAAATTAAATGTAACCTCGAGGTATGTTTTTCTTTTTCGGCTTCAGGTAGGTTGAAGAACACTTTATCTTTTTGACTATAATTCTAAAACCATACTATCTGGAGCCATAATACAAAGAGGAGCATAATACTGACATCAGTCCACTGTTCTGTGTCCATTTGCATGCATGTGTCATGTTTAGAAGTAGTACAAATCATTCACTGATTCCATTCATGTTTTTAGAATGTTGCCTCCAGTTTTGGGAAAAAAGTGTCACATATATTGTGTCATAATTCATGATCCATACTAGATAGAACTTGATTTGTAACTGCAACACACACATTATATAGCATAGCCTACTACAGTGTGCCAATTTAAATGCATGTGGCCCACACAGAAGGTACACAAAATGGAAGTTGAATCCATACGAGGCGATTTTCAATTTCTGGCCATCTGGTCACCCCATTGAAATGGATATGATACAATACATAGTAGAATGTGCCCTATAATTCTTGAAGCGTATAAGGTAAAGGCTTAATTTGAATTGTAGATTGTAGCTAAGATATGTACACTTTATTGTACCAATTCTGATGTTTGTGGCTTATAGGAAAAAGGTACAAATTAAGTGTAACCTCGAGGTATGTTTTTCTTTTTCATCTTCAGGTAGGTTGAAGAACACTTTATGTGTTTGCCTATAAGTCTAAAACCATACTATCTGGAGCCATAATACAAAGAGGAGCATAATACTGACATCAGTCCACTGTTCTGTGTCCATTTGCATGCATGTGTCATGTTTAGAAGTAGTACAAATCATTCACTGATTCCATTCATGTTTTTAGAATGTTGCCTCCAGTTTTGGGAAAATGTGTCACATATATTGTGTCATAATTCTTGTCCCATACTATATAAAGCTTAATTTGCAACTGCAACACATTCTATAACATAGCCTACAACAGTGTGCCAATTTAAATGCATGTGGCCCACACAGACGGTACACAAAATGGAAGTTGTATCCATACGAGGCGATTTTCAATTTCCGGCAATCTGGTTACCCCATTGAAATGGATAGGATACAATACATAGTAGAATGTGCCCTATAATTCTTGAAGCGTATAAGGTAAAGACTTAATTTGAATAGCATATTCTAGCTAAGATATGTACACTTTATTGTACCAATTCTGATGTTTGTGGCTTATAGGAAAAAGGTACCAATCAAGTGTAACCTCGAGGTATGTTTTTCTTTTTCGGCTTCAGGTAGGTTGGAGAAAACTTTATGTGTTTGCCTATAGTTCTAAAACCATACTATCTGGAGCCATAATGCAAAGAGGAGCATAGTACTGACATCAGTCCACTGTTCTGTGTCCATTTGCATGCATGTGTCATGTTTAGAAGTAGTACAAATCATTCACTGATTCCATTCATGTTATTAGAATGTTGCCTCCAGTTTTGGGAAAATGTGTCACATATATTGTGTCATAATTCTTGTCCCATACTATATAAAGCTTAATTTGCAACTGCAACACATTCTATACCATACCCTACTACAGTGTGCCAATTTAAAGGAATGTGGCACACACAGAAGGTACATAAAATGGAAGATGAATCCATATGAGGCAATTTTCAATTTCCGGCCATCTGGTCACCCCATTGGAATGGATAGGATACAATACATAGTAGAATGTGCCCTATAATTCTTGAAGCGTATAAGGTAAATACTTAATTTGAATTTCAGATTGTAGCTAAAATATGTACACTTTGTTGTACCAATTCTGATGTTTGTGGCTTATGCGAAAAAGGTACAAATTAAGTGTAACCTCGAGGTATGTTTTTCTTTTGTGGCTTCAGGTAGGTTGAAGAACACTTTATTTTTATGCCTAGAACTCTAAGAACATACTATCTGGAGCCATATTTCAAAGGAGAGCATAATGCTGACATCAGTCCACTGTTCTGTGTCCATTTGAATGCATGTGTCATGTTTAGAAGTAGTACAAATCATTCACTGATTCCATTCATGTTTTTAGAATGTTGCGTCCAGTTTTGGGAAAATGTGTCACATATATTGTGTCATAATTCATGTTCTATACTAGATAAAACTTAATTTGCAACTGCAACACATTCAATAACATAGCCTACTACAGTGTGCCAATTTAAATGAATGTGGCACACACAGAAGGTACATAAAATGGAAGTTGAATCCATATGAGGCGATTTTCAATTTCCGGCCATCTGGTCACCCCATTGAAATGGATACGATACAATACATAGTAGAATGTGCCCTATAATTCTTGAAGCGTATAAGGTAAATACTTAATTTGAATTGCAGATTGTAGCTAAGATATGTACACTTTATTGAACCAATTCTTATGTTTGTGGCTTACAGGAAAAAGGTACAAATTAAGTATAACCTCGAGGTATGTTTTTCTTTTTCGGCTTCAGGTAAGTTGAAGAACACTTTTATTTTTTTGCCTATAATTCTACAACCATACTATCTGGAGCCATATTTCAAAGGAGAGAATAATGCTGACATCAGTCCACTGTTCTGTGTCCATTTGCATGCATGTGTCATGTTTAGAAGTAGTACAAATCATTCACTGATTCCATTCATGTTTTTAGAATGTTGCCTCCAGTTTTGGGAAAATGTGTCACATATATTGTGTCATAATTCTTGTCCCATACTAGATAAAGCTTAATTTGCAACTGCAACACATTCTATAACATAGCCTACAACAGTGTGCCAATGTAAATGCATGTGGCCCACACAGACAGGTACACAAAATGGAAGTTGTATCCATACGAGGCGATTTTCAATGTTCCGGCAATCTGGTTACCCCATTGAAATGGATAGGATACAATACATAGTAGAATGTGCCCTATAATTCTTGAAGCGTATAAGGTAAAGACTTAATTTGAATAGCATATTCTAGCTAAGATATGTACACTTTATTGTACCAATTCTGATGTTTGTGGCTTATAGGAAAAAGGTACCAATCAAGTGTAACCTCGAGGTATGTTTTTCTTTTTCGGCTTCAGGTAGGTTGGAGAAAACTTTATGTGTTTGCCTATAGTTCTAAAACCATACTATCTGGAGCCATAATGCAAAGAGGAGCATAATACTGACATCATTCCACTGTTCTGTGTCCATTTGCATGCATGTGTCATGTTTAGAAGTAGTACAAATCATTCACTGATTCCATTCATGTTTTTAGAATGTTGCCTCCAGTTTTGGGAAAATGTGTCACATATTGTGTCATAATTCTTGTCCCATACTATATAAAGCTTAATTTGCAACTGCAACACATTCTATACTATACCCTACTACAGTGTGCCAATTTAAAGGAATATGGCACACACAGAAGGTACATAAAATGGAAGATGAATCCATATGAGGCAATTTTCAATTTCCGGCCATCTGGTCACCCCATTGGAATGGATAGGATACAATACATAGTAGAATGTGCCCTATAATTCTTGAAGCGTATAAGGTAAATACTTAATTTGAATTTCAGATTGTAGCTAAGATATGTACACTTTATTGTACCAATTCTGATGTTTGTGGCTTATAGGAAAAAGGTACCAATCAAGTGTAACCTCGAGGTATGTTTTTCTTTTTCTGCTTCAGGTAGGTTGGAGAACACTTTATGTGTTTGCCTATAATTCTAAAACCATACTATCTGGAGCCATAATGCAAAGAGGAGCATAATACTGACATCAGTCCACTGTTCTGTGTCCATTTGCATGCATGTGTCATGTTTAGAAGTAGTACAAATCATTCACTGATTCCATTCATGTTTTTAGAATGTTGCCTCCAGTTTTGGGAAAATGTGTCACATATATTGTGTCATAATTCTTGTCCCATACTATATAAAGCTTAATTTGCAACTGCAACACATTCTATACCATACACTACTACAGTGTGCCAATTTAAATGAATGTGGCACACACAGAAGGTACATAAAATGGAAGTTGAATCCATATGAGGCAATTTTCAATTTCCGGCCATCTGGTCACCCCATTGGAATGGATAGGATACAATACATAGTAGAATGTGCCCTATAATTCTTGAAGCGTATAAGGTAAATACTTAATTTGAATTTCAGATTGTAGCTAAGATATGTACACTTTGTTGTACCAATTCTGATGTTTGTGGCTTATGCGAAAAAGGTACAAATTAAGTGTAACCTCGAGGTATGTTTTTCTTTTGTGGCTTCAGGTAGGTTGAAGAACACTTTATTTTTTTGCCTATAACTCTAAGACCATACTATCTGGAGCCATATTTCAAAGGAGAGCATAATGCTGACATCAGTCCACTGTTCTGTGTCCATTTGTATGCATGTGTCATGTTTAGAAGTAGTACAAATCATTCACTGATTCCATTAATGTTTTTAGAATGTTGCGTCCAGTTTTGGGAAAATGTGTCACATATATTGTGTCATAATTCATGTTCTATACTAGATAAAGCTTAATTTGCAACTGCAACACATTCTATAACATAGCCTACTACAGTGTGCCAATTTAAATGAATGTGGCACACACAGAAGGTACATAAAATGGAAGTTGAATCCATATGAGGCGATTTTCAATTTCCGGCCATCTGGTCACCCCATTGAAATGATAGGATACAATACATAGTAGAATGTGCCCTATAATTCTTGAAGCGTATAAGGTAAATACTTAATTTGAATTGCAGATTGTAGCTAAGATATGTACACTTTATTGAACCAATTCTGATGTTTGTGGCTTACAGGAAAAAGGTACAAATTAAGTATAACCTCGAGGTATGTTTTTCTTTTTCGGCTTCAGGTAAGTTGAAGAACACTTTTATTTTTTTGCCTATAATTCTACAACCATACTATCTGGAGCCATATTTCAAAGGGAGAATAATGCTGACATCAATCCACTGTTCTGTGTCCATTTGCATGCATGTGTCTTGTTTAGAAGTAGTACAAATCATTCACTGATTCCATTCATGTTTTTAGAATGTTGCCTCCAGTTTTGGGAAAATGTGTCACATATATTGTGTCATAATTCTTGTCCCATACTAGATAAAGCTTAATTTGCAACTGCAACACATTCTATAACATAGCCTACAACAGTGTGCCAATGTAAATGCATATGGCCCACACAGACGGTACACAAAATGGAAGTTGTATCCATACGAGGCGATTTTCAATTTCCGGCAATCTGGTTACCCCATTGAAATGGATAGGATACAATACATAGTAGAATGTGCCCTATAATTCTTGAAGCGTATAAGGTAAAGACTTAATTTGAATTGCATATTCTAGCTAAGATATGTACACTTTATTGTACCAATTCTGATGTTTGTGGCTTATAGGAAAAAGGTACAAATCAAGTGTAACCTCGAGGTATGTTTTTCTTTTTCGGCTTCAGGTAGGTTGGAGAACACTTTATGTTTTTGCCTATAATTCTAACACTATACTATCTGGAGCCATACTTCAAAGGGGACCATAATGCTGACATCCGGTCCACTGTTCTGTGTCCATTTGCATGCATGTGTCATGTTTAGAAGTATACAAATCATTTACTGATTCCATTCATGTTTTTAGAATGTTGCGTCCAGTTTTGGGAAAATGTGTCACATATATTGTGTCATAATTCATGTTCAATACTAGATAAAGCTTAATTTGCAACTGCATCACATTCTATGACATAGCCTACTACAGTGTGCCAATTTAAATGAATGTGACACACACAAAAGGTACATAAAATGGAAGTTGAATCCATATGAGGCGATTTTCAATTTCCGGCCATCTGGTCACCCCATTGAAATGGATATGATACAATACATAGTAGAATGTGCCCTATAATTCTTGAATTGTATAAGGTAAAGAGCTTAATTTGAATTGCAGATTGTAGCTCAGATATGTACACTTTATTGTACAAATTCTGATGTTTGTGGCTTATAGGAAAAAGGTACAAATTAAGTATAACCTCGAGGTAAGTTTTTCTTTTTCGGCTTCAGGTAGGTTGAAGAACACTTTTATTGTTTTGCCTATAATTCTAAAACCATACTATCTGGAGCCATATTTCAAAGGACAGAATAATGCTGACATCAGTCCACTGTTCTGTGTCCATTTGCATGCATGTGTCATCTTTAGAAGTAGTACAAATCATTCACTGATTCCATTCATGTTTTTAGAATGTTGCCTCCAGTTTTGGGAAAATGTGTCACATGTATTGTGTCATAATTCATGATCCATACTAGATAGAACTTGATTTGTAACTGCAACACATTATATAGCATAGCCTACTAGAGTGTGCCAATTTAAATGCATGTGGCCCACACAGAAGGTACACAAAATGGAATTTGAATCCATACGAGGCGATTTTCAATTTCTGGCCATCTGGTCACCCCTTTGAAATGGATATGATACAATACATAGTAGAATGTGCCCTATAATTCTTGAAGCGTATAAGGTAAAGGCTTAATTTGAATTGCAGATTGTAGCTAAGATATGTACACTTTATTGTACCAATTCTGATGTTTGTGGCTTATAGGCAAAAGGTACAAATTAAGTGTAACCTTGAGGTATGTTTTTCTTTTTCGGCTTCAGGTAGGTTGAAGAACACTTTATCTTTTTGCCTATAATTCTAAAACCATACTATCTGGAGCCATAATACAAAGAGGAGCATAATACTGACATCAGTCCACTGTTCTGTGTCCATTTGCATGCATGTGTCATGTTTAGAAGTAGTACAAATCATTCACTGATTCCATTCATGTTTTTAGAATGTTGCCTCCAGTTTTGGGAAAATGTGTCACATATATTGTGTCATAATTCATGATCCATACTAGATAGAACTTGATTTGTAACTGCAACACACATTATATAGCATAGCCTACTACAGTGTGCCAATTTAAATGCATGTGGCCCACACAGAAGGTACACAAAATGGAAGTTGAATCCATACGAGGCGATTTTCAATTTCTGGCCATCTGGTCACCCCATTGAAATGGATATGATACAATACATAGTAGAATGTGCCCTATAATTCTTGAAGCGTATAAGGTAAAGGCTTAATTTGAATTGCAGATTGTAGCTAAGATATGTACACTTTATTGTACCAATTCTGATGTTTGTGGCTTATAGGAAAAAGGTACAAATTAAGTGTAACCTCGAGGTATGTTTTTCTTTTTCAGCTTCAGGTAGGTTGAAGAACACTTTATGTGTTTGCCTATAAGTCTAAAACCATACTATCTGGAGCCATAATTCAAAGAGGAGCATAATGCTGACATCAGTCCACTGTTCTGTGTCCATTTGCATGCATGTGTCATGTTTAGAAGTAGTACAAATCATTCACTGATTCCATTCATGTTTTTAGAATGGTGCCTCCAGTTTTGGGAAAATGTGTCACATATATTGTGTCATAATTCATGTTCCATACTAGATAAAGCTTAATTTGCAACTGCAACACATTCTATAACATAGCCTACAACAGTGTGCCAATTTAAATGCATGTGGCCCACACAGACGGTACACAAAATGGAAGTTGTATCCATACGAGGCGATTTTCAATTTCCGGCCATCTGGTCACCCCATTGGAATGGATAGGATACAATACATAGTAGAATGTGTCCTATAATTCTTGAAGCGTATAAGGTAAAGACTTAATTTGAATTGCAGATTGTAGCTAAGATATGTACACTTTATTGTACCAATTCTGATGTTTGTGGCTAATAGGAAAAAGGTACAAATTAAGTGTAACCTCGAGGTATGTTTTTCTTTTTCGGCTTCAGGTAGGTTGAAGAACGCTTTATGTGTTTGCCTATAATTCTGACACCATACTATCTATAGCCATAATTCAAAGAGGAGCATAATACTGACATCAGTCCACTGTTCTGTGTCCATTTGCATGCATGTGTCATGTTTAGAAGTAGTACAAATCATTCACTGATTCCATTCATGTTTTTAGAATGTTGCCTCCAGTTTTGGGAAAATGTGTCACATATATTGTGTCATAATTCTTGTCCCATACTAGATAAAGCTTAATTTGCAACTGCAACACATTCTATACCATACCCTACTACAGTGTGCCAATTTAAATGAATGTGGCACACACAGAAGGTACATAAAATGGAAGTTGAATCCATATGAGGCGATTTTCAATTTCCGGCCATCTGGTCACCCCATTGGAATGGATAGGATACAATACATAGTAGAATGTGCCCTATAATTCTTGAAGCGTATAAGGTAAATACTTAATTTGAATTGCATATTCTAGCTAAGATATGTACACTTTATTGTACCAATTCTGATGTTTGTGGCTTATAGGAAAAAGGTACAAATTAAGTGTAACCTCGAGGTATGTTTTTCTTTTGTGGCTTCAGGTAGGTTGAAGAACACTTTATTTTTATGCCTAGAACTCTAAGACCATACTATCTGGAGCCATATTTCAAAGGAGAGCATAATGCTGACATCAGTCCACTGTTCTGTGTCCATTTGCATGCATGTGTCATGTTTAGAAGTAGTACAAATCATTCACTGATTCCATTCATGTTTTTAGAATGTTGCGTCCAGTTTTGGGAAAATGTGTCACATATATTGTGTCATAATTCATGTTCAATACTAGATAAAGCTTAATTTGCAACTGCAACACATTCTATAACATAGCCTACTACAGTGTGCCAATTTAAATGAATGTGGCACACACAGAAGGTACATAAAATGGAAGTTGAATCCATATGAGGCGATTTTCAATTTCCGGCCATCTGGTCACCCCATTGGAATGGATAGGATACAATACATAGTAGAATGTGCCCTATAATTCTTGAAGCGTATAAGGTAAATACTTAATTTGAATTGCAGATTGTAGCTAAGATATGTACACTTTATTGAACCAATTCTGATGTTTGTGGCTTACAGGAAAAAGGTACAAATTAAGTATAACCTCGAGGTATGTTTTTCTTTTTCGGCTTCAGGTAAGTTGAAGAACACTTTTATTTTTTTGCCTATAATTCTACAACCATACTATCTGGAGCCATATTTCAAAGGAGAGAATAATTCTGACATCAGTCCACTGTTCTGTGTCCATTTGCATGCATGTGTCATGTTTAGAAGTAGTACAAATCATTCACTGATTCCATTCATGTTTTTAGAATGTTGCCTCCAGTTTTGGGAAAATGTGTCACATATATTGTGTCATAATTCTTGTCCCATACTAGATAAAGCTTAATTTGCAACTGCAACACATTCTATAACATAGCCTACTACAGTGTGCCTATTTAAATGCATGTGGCCCACACAGACGGTACACAAAATGGAAGTTGTATCCATACGAGGCGATTTTCAATTTCCGGCAATCTGGTTACCCCATTGAAATGGATAGGATACAATACATAGTAGAATGTGCCCTATAATTCTTGAAGCGTATAAGGTAAAGACTTAATTTGAATTGCATATTCTAGCTAAGATATGTACACTTTATTGTACCAATTCTGATGTTTGTGGCTTATAGGAAAAAGGTACAAATCAAGTGTAACCTCGAGGTATGTTTTTCTTTTTCGGCTTCAGGTAGGTTGGAGAACACTTTATGTGTTTGCCTATAATTCTAAAACCATACTATCTGGAGCCATAATGCAAAGAGAGCATAATACTGACATCAGTCCACTGTTCTGTGTCCATTTGCATGCATGTGTCATGTTTAGAAGTAGTACAAATCATTCACTGATTCCATTCATGTTTTTAGAATGTTGCCTCCAGTTTTGGGAAAATGTGTCACATATATTGTGTCATAATTCTTGTCCCATACTAGATAAAGCTTAATTTGCAACTGCAACACATTCTATAACATAGCACTACTACAGTGTGCCAATTTAAATGAATGTGGCACACACAGAAGGTACATAAAATGGAAGTTGAATCCATATGAGGCGATTTTCAATTTCCGGCCATCTGGTCACCCCATTGAAATGGATAGGATACAATACATAGTAGAATGTGCCCTATAATTCTTGAAGCGTATAAGGTAAATACTTAATTTGAATTGCAGATTGTAGCTAAGATATGTACACTTTATTGTACCAATTCTGATGTTTGTGGCTTATAGGAAAAAGGTACAAATTAAGTGTAACCTCGAGGTATGTTTTTCTTTTGTCGGCTTCAGGTAGGTTGAAGAACACTTTTATTTTTTTGCCTATAATTCTAAAACCATACTATCTGGAGCCATATTTCAAAGGAGAGCATAATGCTGACATCAGTCCACTGTTCTGTGTCCATTTGTATTCATGTGTCATGTTTAGAAGTAGTACAAATCATTCACTGATTCCATTCATGTTTTTAGAATGTTGCCTCCAGTTTTGGGAAAATGTGTCACATATATTGTGTCATAATTCATGTTCCATACTAGATAAAGCTTAATTTGCAACTGCAACACATTCTATACCATAGCCTACTACAGTGTGCCAATTTAAATGAATGTGGCACACACAGAAGGTACACAAAATGGAAGTTGAATCCATACGAGGCAATTTTCAATTTCCGGCCATCTGGTCACCCCATTGAAATGGATAGGCTACAATACATAGTAGAATGTGCCCTATAATTCTTGAAGCGTATAAGGTAAATACTTAATTTGAATTGCAGATTGTAGCTAAGATATGTACACTTTATTGTACCAATTCTGATGTTTGTGGCTTATAGGAAAAAGGTACAAATTAAGTGTAACCTCGAGGTATGTTTTTCTTTTTCGGCTTCAGGTAGGTTGAAGAACGCTTTATGTGTTTGCCTATAATTCTGAAACCATACTATCTGGAGCCATAATTCAAAGGGGAGCATAATGCTGACATCAGTCCACTGTTCTGTGTCCATTTGTATGCATGTGTCATGTTTAGAAGTAGTACAAATCATTCACTGATTCCATTCATGTTTTTAGAATGTTGCCTCCAGTTTTGGGAAAATGTGTCACATATATTGTGTCATAATTCATGTTCCATACTAGATAAAGCTTAATTTGCAACTGCAACACATTCTATACCATACCCTACTACAGTGTGCCAATTTAAATGAATGTGGCACACACAGAAGGTACATAAAATGGAAGTTGAATCCATATGAGGCGATTTTCAATTTCCGGCCATCTGGTCACCCCATTGGAATGGATAGGATACAATACATAGTAGAATGAGCCCTATAATTCTTGAATTGTATAAGGTAAAGGCTTAATTTGAATTGCAGATTGTAGCTCAGATATGTACACTTTATTGTACAAATTCTGATGTTTGTGGCTTATAGGAAAAAGGTACAAATTAAGTATAACCTCGAGGTAAGTTTTTCTTTTTCGGCTTCAGGTAGGTTGAAGAACACTTTTATTGTTTTGCCTATAATTCTAAAACCATACTATCTGGAGCCATATTTCAAAGGACAGAATAATGCTGACATCAGTCCACTGTTCTGTGTCCATTTGCATGCATGTGTCATCTTTAGAAGTAGTACAAATCATTCACTGATTCCATTCATGTTTTTAGAATGTTGCCTCCAGTTTTGGGAAAATGTGTCACATGTATTGTGTCATAATTCATGATCCATACTAGATAGAACTTGATTTGTAACTGCAACACATTATATAGCATAGCCTACTAGAGTGTGCCAATTTAAATGCATGTGGCCCACACAGAAGGTACACAAAATGGAATTTGAATCCATACGAGGCGATTTTCAATTTCTGGCCATCTGGTCACCCCTTTGAAATGGATATGATACAATACATAGTAGAATGTGCCCTATAATTCTTGAAGCGTATAAGGTAAAGGCTTAATTTGAATTGCAGATTGTAGCTAAGATATGTACACTTTATTGTACCAATTCTGATGTTTGTGGCTTATAGGCAAAAGGTACAAATTAAGTGTAACCTTGAGGTATGTTTTTCTTTTTCGGCTTCAGGTAGGTTGAAGAACACTTTATCTTTTTGCCTATAATTCTAAAACCATACTATCTGGAGCCATAATTCAAAGGGGAGCATAATGCTGACATCGGTCCACTGTTCTGTGTCCATTTGCATGCATGTGTCATGTTTAGAAGTAGTACAAATCATTCACTGATTCCATTCATGTTTTTAGAATGTTGCCTCCAGTTTTGGGAAAATGTGTCACATATATTGTGTCATAATTCATGATCCATACTAGATAGAACTTGATTTGTAACTGCAACACAATATATAGCATAGCCTACTACAGTGTGCCAATTTAAATGCATGTGGCCCACACAGAAGGTACACAAAATGGAAGTTGAATCCATACGAGGCGATTTTCAATTTCTGGCCATCTGGTCACCCCATTGAAATGGATATGATACAATACATAGTAGAATGTGCCCTATAATTCTTGAAGCGTATAAGGTAAAGGCTTAATTTGAATTGCAGATTGTAGCTATGATATGTACACTTTATTGTACCAATTCTGATGTTTGTGGCTTATAGGAAAAAGGTACAAATTAAGTGTAACCTCGAGGTATGTTTTTCTTTTTCGGCTTCAGGTAGGTTGAAGAACACTTTATGTGTTTGCCTATAATTCTAAAACCATACTATCTGGAGCCATAATTCAAAGAGGAGCATACTGCTGACATCAGTCCACTGTTCTGTGTCCATTTGTATGCATGTGTCATGTTTAGAAGTAGTACAAATCATTCACTGATTCCATTCATGTTTTTAGAATGTTGCCTCCAGTTTTGGGAAAATGTGTCACATATATTGTGTCATAATTCATGTTCCATACTAGATAAAGCTTAATTTGCAACTGCAACACATTCTATAGCATACCCTACTACAGTGTTCTTATTTAAATGAATGTGGCACACACAGAAGGTACATAAAATGGAAGTTGAATCCATATGAGGCGATTTTCAATTTCCGGCCATCTGGTCACCCCATTGGAATGGATAGGATACAATACATAGTAGAATGTGCCCTATAATTCTTGAAGCGTATAAGGTAAATACTTAATTTGAATTTCAGATTGTAGCTAAGATATGTACACTTTGTTGTACCAATTGTGATGTTTGTGGCTTATAGGAAAAAGGTACAAATTAAGTGTAACCTCGAGGTATGTTTTTCTTTTGTGGCTTCAGGTAGGTTGAAGAACACTTTATGTTTTTGCCTATAACTCTAAGACCATACTATCTGGAGCCATATTTCAAAGGAGAGCATAATGCTGACATCAGTCCACTGTTCTGTGTCTATTTGCATGCATGTGTCATGTTTAGAAGTAGTACAAATCATTCACTGATTCCATTCATGTTTTTAGAATGTTGCGTCCAGTTTTGGGAAAATGTGTCACATATATTGTGTCATAATTCATGATCCAATACTAGATAGAAGCTTGATTTGTAACTGCAACACATTCTATAGCATATCCTACTACAGTGTGCCAATTTAAATGCATGTGGCCCACACAGAAGGTACACAAAATGGAAGTTGAATCCATACGAGGCGATTTTCAATTTCCGGCCATCTGGTTACCCCATTGAAATGGATAGAATACAATACATAGTAGAATGTGCCCTATAATTCTTGAAGCGTATAAGGTAAAGACTTAATTTGAATTGCATATTGTAGCTAAGATATGTACACTTTATTGTACCAATTCTGATGTTTGTGGCTTATAGGAAAAAGGTACAAATTAAGTGTAACCTCGAGGTATGTTTTTCTTTTTCGGCTTCAGGTAGGTTGAAGAACACTTTATCTTTTTGCCTATAATTCTAAAACCATACTATCTGGAGCCATAATTCAAAGGAGAGCATAATGCTGACATCAGTCCACTGTTCTGTGTCCATTTGCATGCATGTGTCATGTTTAGAAGTAGTACAAATCATTCACTGATTCCATTCATGTTTTTAGAATGTTGCCTCCAGTTTTGGGAAAATGTGTCACATATATTGTGTCATAATTCTTGTCCCATACTAGATAAAGCTTAATTTGCAACTGCAACACATTCTATAACATAGCCTACTACAGTGTGCCAATTTAAATGAATGTGGCACACACAGAAGGTACATAAAATGGAAGTTGAATCCATATGAGGCGATTTTCAATTTCCGGCCATCTGGTCACCCCATTGAAATGATAGGATACAATACATAGTAGAATGTGCCCTATAATTCTTGAAGCGTATAAGGTAAATACTTAATTTGAATTGCAGATTGTAGCTAAGATATGTACACTTTATTGAACCAATTCTGATGTTTGTGGCTTACAGGAAAAAGGTACAAATTAAGTATAACCTCGAGGTATGTTTTTCTTTTTCGGCTTCAGGTAAGTTGAAGAACACTTTTATTTTTTTGCCTATAATTCTACAACCATACTATCTGGAGCCATATTTCAAAGGAGAGAATAATGCTGACATCAGTCCACTGTTCTGTGTCCATTTGCATGCATGTGTCTTGTTTAGAAGTAGTACAAATCATTCACTGATTCCATTCATGTTTTTAGAATGTTGCCTCCAGTTTTGGGAAAATGTGTCACATATATTGTGTCATAATTCTTGTCCCATACTAGATAAAGCTTAATTTGCAACTGCAACACATTCTATAACATAGCCTACAACAGTGTGCCAATGTAAATGCATGTGGCCCACACAGACGGTACACAAAATGGAAGTTGTATCCATACGAGGCGATTTTCAATTTCCGGCAATCTGGTTACCCCATTGAAATGGATAGGATACAATACATAGTAGAATGTGCCCTATAATTCTTGAAGCGTATAAGGTAAAGACTTAATTTGAATTGCATATTCTATCTAAGATATGTACACTTTATTGTACCAATTCTGATGTTTGTGGCTTATAGGAAAAAGGTACAAATCAAGTGTAACCTCGAGGTATGTTTTTCTTTTTCGGCTTCAGGTAGGTTGGAGAACACTTTATGTTTTTGCCTATAATTCTAAAACAATACGATCGGGAGCCATACTTCAATGGGGACCATAATGCTGACACCAGTCCACTGTTCTGTGTCCATTTGCATGCATGTGTCATGTTTAGAAGTAGTACAAATCATTCACTGATTCCATTCATGTTTTTAGAATGTTGCCTCCAGTTTTGGGAAAATGTGTCACATATATTGTGTCATAATTCATGTTCAATACTAGATAAAGCTTAATTTGCAACTGCATCACATTCTATGACATAGCCTACTACAGTGTGCCAATTTAAATGAATGTGACACACACAAAAGGTACATAAAATGGAAGTTGAATCCATATGAGGCGATTTTCAATTTCCGGCCATCTGGTCACCCCATTGAAATGGATATGATACAATACATAGTAGAATGTGCCCTATAATTCTTGAATTGTATAAGGTAAAGGCTTAATTTGAATTGCAGATTGTAGCTCAGATATGTACACTTTATTGTACAAATTCTGATGTTTGTGGCTTATAGGAAAAAGGTACAAATTAAGTATAACCTCGAGGTAAGTTTTTCTTTTTCGGCTTCAGGTAGGTTGAAGAACACTTTTATTGTTTTGCCTATAATTCTAAAACCATACTATCTGGAGCCATATTTCAAAGGACAGAATAATGCTGACATCAGTCCACTGTTCTGTGTCCATTTGCATGCATGTGTCATGTTTAGAAGTAGTACAAATCATTCACTGATTCCATTCATGTTTTTAGAATGTTGCCTCCAGTTTTGGGAAAATGTGTCACATGTATTGTGTCATAATTCATGATCCATACTAGATAGAACTTGATTTGTAACTGCAACACATTATATAGCATAGCCTACTAGAGTGTGCCAATTTAAATGCATGTGGCCCACACAGAAGGTACACAAAATGGAATTTGAATCCATACGAGGCGATTTTCAATTTCTGGCCATCTGGTCACCCCTTTGAAATGGATATGATACAATACATAGTAGAATGTGCCCTATAATTCTTGAAGCGTATAAGGTAAAGGCTTAATTTGAATTGCAGATTGTAGCTAAGATATGTACACTTTATTGTACCAATTCTGATGTTTGTGGCTTATAGGCAAAAGGTACAAATTAAGTGTAACCTTGAGGTATGTTTTTCTTTTTCGGCTTCAGGTAGGTTGAAGAACACTTTATCTTTTTGCCTATAATTCTAAAACCATACTATCTGGAGCCATAATTCAAAGGGGAGCATAATGCTGACATCGGTCCACTGTTCTGTGTCCATTTGCATGCATGTGTCATGTTTAGAAGTAGTACAAATCATTCACTGATTCCATTCATGTTTTTAGAATGTTGCCTCCAGTTTTGGGAAAATGTGTCACATATATTGTGTCATAATTCATGATCCATACTAGATAGAACTTGATTTGTAACTGCAACACAATATATAGCATAGCCTACTACAGTGTGCCAATTTAAATGCATGTGGCCCACACAGAAGGTACACAAAATGGAAGTTGAATCCATACGAGGCGATTTTCAATTTCTGGCCATCTGGTCACCCCATTGAAATGGATATGATACAATACATAGTAGAATGTGCCCTATAATTCTTGAAGCGTATAAGGTAAAGGCTTAATTTGAATTGCAGATTGTAGCTATGATATGTACACTTTATTGTACCAATTCTGATGTTTGTGGCTTATAGGAAAAAGGTACAAATTAAGTGTAACCTCGAGGTATGTTTTTCTTTTTCGGCTTCAGGTAGGTTGAAGAACACTTTATGTGTTTGCCTATAATTCTAAAACCATACTATCTGGAGCCATATTTCAAAGGAGAGCATACTGCTGACATCAGTCCACTGTTCTGTGTCCATTTGTATGCATGTGTCATGTTTAGAAGTAGTACAAATCATTCACTGATTCCATTCATGTTTTTAGAATGTTGCCTCCAGTTTTGGGAAAATGTGTCACATATATTGTGTCATAATTCATGTTCCATACTAGATAAAGCTTAATTTGCAACTGCAACACATTCTATAGCATAGCCTACTACAGTGTTCTTATTTAAATGAATGTGGCACACACAGAAGGTACATAAAATGGAAGTTGAATCCATATGAGGCGATTTTCAATTTCCGGCCATCTGGTCACCCCATTGGAATGGATAGGATACAATACATAGTAGAATGTGCCCTATAATTCTTGAAGCGTATAAGGTAAATACTTAATTTGAATTTCAGATTGTAGCTAAGATATGTGCACTTTATTGTACCAATTCTGATGTTTGTGGTTTATAGGAAAAAGGTACAAATTAAGTGTAACCTCGAGGTATGTTTTTCTTTTGTCGGCTTCAGGTAGGTTGAAGAACACTTTATTTTTTTGCCTATAATTCTAAAACCATACTATCTGGAGCCATATTTCAAAGGAGAGCATAATGCTGACATCAGTCCACTGTTCTGTGTCCATTTGCATGCATGTGTCATGTTTAGAAGTAGTACAAATCATTCACTGATTCCATTCATGTTTTTAGAATGTTGCCTCCAGTTTTGGGAAAATGTGTCACATATATTGTGTCATAATTCATGATCCATACTAGATAGAACTTGATTTGTAACTGCAACACATTATATAGCATAGCCTACTACAGTGTGCCAATTTAAATGCATGTGGCCCACACAGAAGGTACACAAAATGGAAGTTGAATCCATACGAGGCGATTTTCAATTTCTGGCCATCTGGTCACCCCATTGAAATGGATATGATACAATACATAGTAGAATGTGCCCTATAATTCTTGAAGCGTATAAGGTAAAGGCTTAATTTGAATTGCAGATTGTAGCTATGATATGTACACTTTATTGTACCAATTCTGATGTTTGTGGCTTATAGGAAAAAGGTACAAATTAAGTGTAACCTCGAGGTATGTTTTTCTTTTTCGGCTTCAGGTAGGTTGAAGAACACTTTATGTTTTTGCCTATAATTCTAAAACCATACTATATGGAGCCAAATTTCAAAGGGGGCATTATGCTGCCATCAGTCCACTGTTCTGTGTCCATTTGCATGTATGTGTCATGTTTAGAAGTAGTACAAATCATTCACTGATTCCATTCATGTTTTTAGAATGTTGCCTCCAGTTTTGGGAAAATGTGTCACATATATTGTGTCATAATTCATGTTCCATACTAGATAAAGCTTAATTTGCAACTGCAACACATTCTATAGCATAGCCTACTACAGTGTTCCAATTTAAATGAATGTGGCACACACAGAAGGTACATAAAATGGAAGTTGAATCCATATGAGGCGATTTTCAATTTCCGGCCATCTGGTCACCCCATTGGAATGGATAGGATACAATACATAGTAGAATGTGCCCTATAATTCTTGAAGCGTATAAGGTAAATACTTAATTTGAATTTCAGATTGTAGCTAAGATATGTACACTTTGTTGTACCAATTCTGATGTTTGTGGCTTATAGGAAAAAGGTACAAATTAAGTGTAACCTCGAGGTATGTTTTTCTTTTGTGGCTTCAGGTAGGTTGAAGAACACTTTATTTTTTTGCCTATAACTCTAAGACCATACTATCTGGAGCCATATTTCAAAGGAGAGCATAATGCTGACATCAGTCCACTGTTCTGTGTCCATTTGCATGCATGTGTCATGTTTAGAAGTAGTACAAATCATTCACTGATTCCATTCATGTTTTTAGAATGTTGCCTCCAGTTTTGGGAAAATGTGTCACATATATTGTGTCATAATTCATGATCACATACTAGATAGAACTTGATTTGTAACTGCAACACATTATATAGCATATCCTACTTCAGTGTGCCAATTTAAATGCATGTGGCCCACACAGAAGGTACACAAAATGGAAGTTGAATCCATACGAGGCGATTTTCAATTTCCGGCCATCTGGTTACCCCATTGAAATGGATAGGATACAATACATCGTAGAATGTGCCCTATAATTCTTGAAGCGTATATGGTAAAGACTTAATTTGAATTGCATATTGTAGCTAAGATATGTACACTTTATTGTACTAATTCTGATGTTTGTGGCTTATAGGAAAAAGGTACAAATTAAGTGTAACCTCGAGGTATGTTTTTCTTTTTCGGCTTCAGGTAGGTTGAAGAACACTTTATCTTTTTGCCTATAATTCTAAAACCATACTATCTGGAGCCATAATTCAAAGGGAGCATAATGCTGACATCGGTCCACTGTTCTGTGTCCATTTGCATGCATGTGTCATGTTTAGAAGTAGTACAAATCATTCACTGATTCCATTCATGTTTTTAGAATGTTGCCTCCAGTTTTGGGAAAATGTGTCACATATATTGTGTCATAATTCTTGTCCCATACTAGATAAAGCTTAATTTGCAACTGCAACACATTCTATAACATAGCCTACAACAGTGTGCCAATTTAAATGAATGTGGCACACACAGAAGGTACATAAAATGGAAGTTGAATCCATATGAGGCGATTTTCAATTTCCGGCCATCTGGTCACCCCATTGAAATGGATAGGATACAATACATAGTAGAATGTGCCCTATAATTCTTGAAGCGTATAAGGTAAATACTTAATTTGAATTGCAGATTGTAGCTAAGATATGTACACTTTATTGAACCAATTCTGATGTTTGTGGCTTACAGGAAAAAGGTACAAATTAAGTATAACCTCGAGGTATGTTTTTCTTTTTCGGCTTCAGGTAAGTTGAAGAACACTTTTATTTTTTTGCCTATAATTCTACAACCATACTATCTGGAGCCATATTTCAAAGGAGAGAATAATGCTGACATCAGTCCACTGTTCTGTGTCCATTTGCATGCATGTGTCTTGTTTAGAAGTAGTACAAATCATTCACTGATTCCATTCATGTTTTTAGAATGTTGCCTCCAGTTTTGGGAAAATGTGTCACATATATTGTGTCATAATTCTTGTCCCATACTAGATAAAGCTTAATTTGCAACTGCAACACATTCTATAACATAGCCTACAACAGTGTGCCAATGTAAATGCATGTGGCCCACACAGACGGTACACAAAATGGAAGTTGTATCCATACGAGGCGATTTTCAATTTCCGGCAATCTGGTTACCCCATTGAAATGGATAGGATACAATACATAGTAGAATGTGCCCTATAATTCTTGAAGCGTATAAGGTAAAGACTTAATTTGAATTGCATATTCTAGCTAAGATATGTACACTTTATTGTACCAATTCTGATGTTTGTGGCTTATAGGAAAAAGGTACAAATCAAGTGTAACCTCGAGGTATGTTTTTCTTTTTCGGCTTCAGGTAGGTTGGAGAACACTTTATGTTTTTGCCTATAATTCTAAAACAATACGATCGGGAGCCATACTTCAATGGGGACCATAATGCTGACACCGGTCCACTGTTCTGTGTCCATTTGCATGCATGTGTCATGTTTAGAAGTATACAAATCATTTACTGATTCCATTCATGTTTTTAGAATGTTGCGTCCAGTTTTGGGAAAATGTGTCACATATATTGTGTCATAATTCATGTTCAATACTAGATAAAGCTTAATTTGCAACTGCATCACATTCTATGACATAGCCTACTACAGTGTGCCAATTTAAATGAATGTGACACACACAAAAGGTACATAAAATGGAAGTTGAATCCATATGAGGCGATTTTCAATTTCCGGCCATCTGGTCACCCCATTGAAATGGATATGATACAATACATAGTAGAATGTGCCCTATAATTCTTGAATTGTATAAGGTAAAGGCTTAATTTGAATTGCAGATTGTAGCTCAGATATGTACACTTTATTGTACAAATTCTGATGTTTGTGGCTTATAGGAAAAAGGTACAAATTAAGTATAACCTCGAGGTAAGTTTTTCTTTTTCGGCTTCAGGTAGGTTGAAGAACACTTTTATTGTTTTGCCTATAATTCTAAAACCATACTATCTGGAGCCATATTTCAAAGGACAGAATAATGCTGACATCAGTCCACTGTTCTGTGTCCATTTGCATGCATGTGTCATGTTTAGAAGTAGTACAAATCATTCACTGATTCCATTCATGTTTTTAGAATGTTGCCTCCAGTTTTGGGAAAATGTGTCACATGTATTGTGTCATAATTCATGATCCATACTAGATAGAACTTGATTTGTAACTGCAACACATTATATAGCATAGCCTACTAGAGTGTGCCAATTTAAATGCATGTGGCCCACACAGAAGGTACACAAAATGGAATTTGAATCCATACGAGGCGATTTTCAATTTCTGGCCATCTGGTCACCCCTTTGAAATGGATATGATACAATACATAGTAGAATGTGCCCTATAATTCTTGAAGCGTATAAGGTAAAGGCTTAATTTGAATTGCAGATTGTAGCTAAGATATGTACACTTTATTGTACCAATTCTGATGTTTGTGGCTTATAGGCAAAAGGTACAAATTAAGTGTAACCTTGAGGTATGTTTTTCTTTTTCGGCTTCAGGTAGGTTGAAGAACACTTTATCTTTTTGCCTATAATTCTAAAACCATACTATCTGGAGCCATAATTCAAAGGGGAGCATAATGCTGACATCGGTCCACTGTTCTGTGTCCATTTGCATGCATGTGTCATGTTTAGAAGTAGTACAAATCATTCACTGATTCCATTCATGTTTTTAGAATGTTGCCTCCAGTTTTGGGAAAATGTGTCACATATATTGTGTCATAATTCATGATCCATACTAGATAGAACTTGATTTGTAACTGCAACACAATATATAGCATAGCCTACTACAGTGTGCCAATTTAAATGCATGTGGCCCACACAGAAGGTACACAAAATGGAAGTTGAATCCATACGAGGCGATTTTCAATTTCTGGCCATCTGGTCACCCCATTGAAATGGATATGATACAATACATAGTAGAATGTGCCCTATAATTCTTGAAGCGTATAAGGTAAAGGCTTAATTTGAATTGCAGATTGTAGCTATGATATGTACACTTTATTGTACCAATTCTGATGTTTGTGGCTTATAGGAAAAAGGTACAAATTAAGTGTAACCTCGAGGTATGTTTTTCTTTTTCGGCTTCAGGTAGGTTGAAGAACACTTTATGTGTTTGCCTATAATTCTAAAACCATACTATCTGGAGCCATATTTAAAAGGGAGCATACTGCTGACATCAGTCCACTGTTCTGTGTCCATTTGTATGCATGTGTCATGTTTAGAAGTAGTACAAATCATTCACTGATTCCATTCATGTTTTTAGAATGTTGCCTCCAGTTTTGGGAAAATGTGTCACATATATTGTGTCATAATTCATGTTCCATACTAGATAAAGCTTAATTTGCAACTGCAACACATTCTATAGCATACCCTACTACAGTGTTCTTATTTAAATGAATGTGGCACACACAGAAGGTACATAAAATGGAAGTTGAATCCATATGAGGCGATTTTCAATTTCCGGCCATCTGGTCACCCCATTGGAATGGATAGGATACAATACATAGTAGAATGTGCCCTATAATTCTTGAAGCGTATAAGGTAAATACTTAATTTGAATTTCAGATTGTAGCTAAGATATGTACACTTTGTTGTACCAATTGTGATGTTTGTGGCTTATAGGAAAAAGGTACAAATTAAGTGTAACCTCGAGGTATGTTTTTCTTTTGTGGCTTCAGGTAGGTTGAAGAACACTTTATTTTTTTGCCTATAACTCTAAGACCATACTATCTGGAGCCATATTTCAAAGGAGAGCATAATGCTGACATCAGTCCACTGTTCTGTGTCCATTTGCATGCATGTGTCATGTTTAGAAGTAGTACAAATCATTCACTGATTCCATTCATGTTTGTAGAATGTTTCCTCCAGTTTTGGGAAAATGTGTCAAATATATTGTGTCATAATTCATGATCAATACTAGATAGAACTTGATTTGTAACGGCAACACATTATATAGCATATCCTACTTTAGTGTGCCAATTTAAATGCATGTGGCCCACTCAGAAGGTACACAAAATGGAAGTTGAATCCATACGAGGCGATTTTCAATTTCCGGCCATCTGGTTACCCCATTGAAATGGATAGAATACAATACATCGTAGATTGTGCCCTATAATTCTTGAAGCGTATATGGTAAAGACTTAATTTGAATTGCATATAGTAGCTAAGATATGTACACTTTATTGTACTAATTCTGTTGTTTGTGGCTTATAGGAAAAAGGTACAAATTAAATGTAACCTCGAGGTATGTCTTTCTTTTTCGGCTTCAGGTAGGTTGAAGAACACTTTATCTTTTTGCCTATAATTCTAAAACCATACTATCTGGAGCCATAATTCAAAGGGGAGCATAATGCTGACATCGGTCCACTGTTCTGTGTCCATTTGCATGCATGTGTCATGTTTAGAAGTAGTACAAATCATTCACTGATTCCATTCATGTTTTTAGAATGTTGCCTCCAGTTTTGGGAAAATGTGTCACATATATTGTGTAATAATTCTTGTCCCATACTAGATAAAGCTTAATTTGCAACTGCAACACATTCTATAACATAGCCTACAACAGTGTGCCAATTTAAATGAATGTGGCACACACAGAAGGTACATAAAATGGAAGTTGAATCCATATGAGGCGATTTTCAATTTCCGGCCATCTGGTCACCCCATTGAAATGATAGGATACAATACATAGTAGAATGTGCCCTATAATTCTTGAAGCGTATAAGGTAAATACTTAATTTGAATTGCAGATTGTAGCTAAGATATGTACACTTTATTGAACCAATTCTGATGTTTGTGGCTTACAGGAAAAAGGTACAAATTAAGTATAACCTCGAGGTATGTTTTTCTTTTTCGGCTTCAGGTAAGTTGAAGAACACTTTTATTTTTTGCCTATAATTCTACAACCATACTATCTGGAGCCATATTTCAAAGGAGAGAATAATGCTGACATCAGTCCACTGTTCTGTGTCCATTTGCATGCATGTGTCTTGTTTAGAAGTAGTACAAATCATTCACTGATTCCATTCATGTTTTTAGAATGTTGCCTCCAGTTTTGGGAAAATGTGTCACATATATTGTGTCATAATTCTTGTCCCATACTAGATAAAGCTTAATTTGCAACTGCAACACATTCTATAACATAGCCTACAACAGTGTGCCAATGTAAATGCATGTGGCCCACACAGACGGTACACAAAATGGAAGTTGTATCCATACGAGGCGATTTTCAATTTCCGGCAATCTGGTTACCCCATTGAAATGGATAGGATACAATACATAGTAGAATGTGCCCTATAATTCTTGAAGCGTATAAGGTAAAGACTTAATTTGAATTGCATATTCTAGCTAAGATATGTACACTTTATTGTACCAATTCTGATGTTTGTGGCTTATAGGAAAAAGGTACAAATCAAGTGTAACCTCGAGGTATGTTTTTCTTTTTCGGCTTCAGGTAGGTTGGAGAACACTTTATGTTTTTGCCTATAATTCTAAAACAATACGATCGGGAGCCATACTTCAATGGGGACCATAATGCTGACACCGGTCCACTGTTCTGTGTCCATTTGCATGCATGTGTCATGTTTAGAAGTATACAAATCATTTACTGATTCCATTCATGTTTTTAGAATGTTGCGCTCCAGTTTTGGGAAAATGTGTCACATATATTGTGTCATAATTCATGTTCAATACTAGATAAAGCTTAATTTGCAACTGCATCACATTCTATGACATAGCCTACTACAGTGTGCCAATTTAAATGAATGTGACACACACAAAAGGTACATAAAATGGAAGTTGAATCCATATGAGGCGATTTTCAATTTCCGGCCATCTGGTCACCCCATTGAAATGGATATGATACAATACATAGTAGAATGTGCCCTATAATTCTTGAATTGTATAAGGTAAAGGCTTAATTTGAATTGCAGATTGTAGCTCAGATATGTACACTTTATTGTACAAATTCTGATGTTTGTGGCTTATAGGAAAAGGTACAAATTAAGTATAACCTCGAGGTAAGTTTTTCTTTTTCGGCTTCAGGTAGGTTGAAGAACACTTTTATTGTTTTGCCTATAATTCTAAAACCATACTATCTGGAGCCATATTTCAAAGGACAGAATAATGCTGACATCAGTCCACTGTTCTGTGTCCATTTGCATGCATGTGTCATGTTTAGAAGTAGTACAAATCATTCACTGATTCCATTCATGTTTTTAGAATGTTGCCTCCAGTTTTGGGAAAATGTGTCACATGTATTGTGTCATAATTCATGATCCATACTAGATAGAACTTGATTTGTAACTGCAACACATTATATAGCATAGCCTACTAGAGTGTGCCAATTTAAATGCATGTGGCCCACACAGAAGGTACACAAAATGGAATTTGAATCCATACGAGGCGATTTTCAATTTCTGGCCATCTGGTCACCCCTTTGAAATGGATATGATACAATACATAGTAGAATGTGCCCTATAATTCTTGAAGCGTATAAGGTAAAGGCTTAATTTGAATTGCAGATTGTAGCTAAGATATGTACACTTTATTGTACCAATTCTGATGTTTGTGGCTTATAGGCAAAAGGTACAAATTAAGTGTAACCTCGAGGTATGTCTTTCTTTTTCGGCTTCAGGTAGGTTGAAGAACACTTTATCTTTTTGCCTATAATTCTAAAACCATACTATCTGGAGCCATAATTCAAAGGGGAGCATAATGCTGACATCGGTCCACTGTTCTGTGTCCATTTGCATGCATGTGTCATGTTTAGAAGTAGTACAAATCATTCACTGATTCCATTCATGTTTTTAGAATGTTGCCTCCAGTTTTGGGAAAATGTGTCACATATATTGTGTCATAATTCATGATCCATACTAGATAGAACTTGATTTGTAACTGCAACACAATATATAGCATAGCCTACTACAGTGTGCCAATTTAAATGCATGTGGCCCACACAGAAGGTACACAAAATGGAAGTTGAATCCATACGAGGCGATTTTCAATTTCTGGCCATCTGGTCACCCCATTGAAATGGATATGATACAATACATAGTAGAATGTGCCCTATAATTCTTGAAGCGTATAAGGTAAAGGCTTAATTTGAATTGCAGATTGTAGCTATGATATGTACACTTTATTGTACCAATTCTGATGTTTGTGGCTTATAGGAAAAAGGTACAAATTAAGTGTAACCTCGAGGTATGTTTTTCTTTTTCGGCTTCAGGTAGGTTGAAGAACACTTTATGTGTTTGCCTATAATTCTAAAACCATACTATCTGGAGCCATATTTAAAAGGGGAGCATACTGCTGACATCAGTCCACTGTTCTGTGTCCATTTGTATGCATGTGTCATGTTTAGAAGTAGTACAAATCATTCACTGATTCCATTCATGTTTTTAGAATGTTGCCTCCAGTTTTGGGAAAATGTGTCACATATATTGTGTCATAATTCATGTTCCATACTAGATAAAGCTTAATTTGCAACTGCAACACATTCTATAGCATACCCTACTACAGTGTTCTTATTTAAATGAATGTGGCACACACAGAAGGTACATAAAATGGAAGTTGAATCCATATGAGGCGATTTTCAATTTCCGGCCATCTGGTCACCCCATTGGAATGGATAGGATACAATACATAGTAGAATGTGCCCTATAATTCTTGAAGCGTATAAGGTAAAGACTTAATTTGAATTGCAGATTGTAGCTAAGATATGTACACTTTATTGTACCAATTCTGATGTTTGTGGCTTATAGGAAAAAGGTACAAATTAAATGTAACCTCGAGGTATGTTTTTCTTTTTTGGCTTCAGGTAGGTTGAAGAACACTTTTATTGTTTTGCCTATAATTCTAAAACCATACTATCTGGAGCCATATTTCAAAGGAGAGCATAATGCTGACATCAGTCCACTGTTCTGTGTCCATTTGCATGCATGTGTCATGTTTAGAAGTAGTACAAATCATTCACTGATTCCATTCATGTTTTTAGAATGTTGCCTCCAGTTTTGGGAAAATGTGTCACATATATTGTGTCATAATTCATGATCCATACTAGATAGAACTTGATTTGTAACTGCAACACATTATATAGCATAGCCTACTACAGTGTGCCAATTTAAATGCATGTGGCCCACACAGAAGGTACACAAAATGGAAGTTGAATCCATACGAGGCGATTTTCAATTTCTGGCCATCTGGTCACCCCATTGAAATGGATATGATACAATACATAGTAGAATGTGCCCTATAATTCTTGAAGCGTATAAGGTAAAGGCTTAATTTGAATTGCAGATTGTAGCTAAGATATGTACACTTTATTGTACCAATTCTGATGTTTGTGGCTTATAGGAAAAAGGTACAAATTAAGTGTAACCTCGAGGTATGTTTTTCTTTTTCGGCTTCAGGTAGGTTGAAGAACACTTTATGTGTTTGCCTATAATTCTAAAACCATACTATCTGGAGCCATAATTCAAAGGGAGCATAATGCTGACATCAGTCCACTGTTCTGTGTCCATTTGCATGCATGTGTCATGTTTAGAAGTAGTACAAATCATTCACTGATTCCATTCATGTTTTTAGAATGTTGCCTCCAGTTTTGGGAAAATGTGTCACATATATTGTGTCATAATTCATGTCCCATACTAGATAAAGCTTAATTTGCAACTGCAACACATTCTATAACATACCCTACTACAGTGTGCCAATTTAAATGAATGTGGCACACACAGAAGGTATATAAAATGGAAGTTGAATCTATATGAGGCGATTTTCAATTTCCGGCCATCTGGTCACCCCATTGGAATGGATAGGATACAATACATAGTAGAATGTGCCCTATAATTCTTGAAGCGTATAAGGTAAATACTTAATTTGAATTGCAGATTGTAGCTAAGATATGTACACTTTATTGTACCAATTCTGATGTTTGTGGCTTATAGGAAAAAGGTACAAATTAAATGTAACCTCGAGGTATGTTTTTCTTTTTTGGCTTCAGGTAGGTTGAAGAACACTTTATTATGTTTGCCTATAACTCTAAGACCATACTATCTGGAGCCATATTTCAAAGGAGAGCATAATGCTGACATCAGTCCACTGTTCTGTGTCTATTTGCATGCATGTGTCATGTTTAGAAGTAGTACAAATCATTCACTGATTCCATTCATGTTTTTAGAATGTTGCCTCCAGTTTTGGGAAAATGTGTCACATATATTGTGTCATAATTCATGATCCATACTAGATAGAACTTGATTTGCAACTGCAACACATTCTATAGCATATCCTACTACAGTGTGCCAATTTAAATGCATGTGGCACACACAGAAGGTACACAAAATGGAAGTTGAATCCATACGAGGCAATTTTCAATTTCCGGCCATCTGGTCACCCCATTGAAATGGATAGGCTACAATACATAGTAGAATGTGCCCTATAATTCTTGAAGCGTATAAGGTAAAGACTTAATTTGAATTGCAGATTGTAGCTAAGATATGTACACTTTATTGTACCAATTCTGATGTTTGTGGCTTATAGGAAAAAGGTACAAATTAAGTGTAACCTCGAGGTATGTTTTTCTTTTTCGGCTTCAGGTAGGTTGAAGAACACTTTATCTTTTTGCCTATAATTCTAAAACCATACTATCTGGAGCCATAATTCAAAGGAGAGCATAATGCTGACATCAGTCCACTGTTCTGTGTCCATTTGCATGCATGTGTCATGTTTAGAAGTAGTACAAATCATTCACTGATTCCATTCATGTTTTTAGAATGTTGCCTCCAGTTTTGGGAAAATGTGTCACATATATTGTGTCATAATTCATGTTCCATACTAGATAAAGCTTAATTTGCAACTGCAACACATTCTATACCATAGCCTACTACAGTGTGCCAATTTAAATGAATGTGGCACACACAGAAGGTACATAAAATGGAAGTTGAATCCATATGAGGCGATTTTCAATTTCCGGCCATCTGGTCACCCCATTGAAATGATAGGATACAATACATAGTAGAATGTGCCCTATAATTCTTGAAGCGTATAAGGTAAATACTTAATTTGAATTGCAGATTGTAGCTAAGATATGTACACTTTATTGAACCAATTCTGATGTTTGTGGCTTACAGGAAAAAGGTACAAATTAAGTATAACCTCGAGGTATGTTTTTCTTTTTCGGCTTCAGGTAGGTTGAAGAACACTTTTATTTTTTTGCCTATAATTCTACAACCATACTATCTGGAGCCATATTTCAAAGGAGAGAATAATGCTGACATCAGTCCACTGTTCTGTGTCCATTTGCATGCATGTGTCTTGTTTAGAAGTAGTACAAATCATTCACTGATTCCATTCATGTTTTTAGAATGTTGCCTCCAGTTTTGGGAAAATGTGTCACATATATTGTGTCATAATTCTTGTCCCATACTAGATAAAGCTTAATTTGCAACTGCAACACATTCTATAACATAGCCTACAACAGTGTGCCAATGTAAATGCATGTGGCCCACACAGACGGTACACAAAATGGAAGTTGTATCCATACGAGGCGATTTTCAATTTCCGGCAATCTGGTTACCCCATTGAAATGGATAGGATACAATACATAGTAGAATGTGCCCTATAATTCTTGAAGCGTATAAGGTAAAGACTTAATTTGAATTGCATATTCTAGCTAAGATATGTACACTTTATTGTACCAATTCTGATGTTTGTGGCTTATAGGAAAAAGGTACAAATCAAGTGTAACCTCGAGGTATGTTTTTCTTTTTCGGCTTCAGGTAGGTTGGAGAACACTTTATGTTTTTGCCTATAATTCTAAAACAATACGATCGGGAGCCATACTTCAATGGGGACCATAATGCTGACACCGGTCCACTGTTCTGTGTCCATTTGCATGCATGTGTCATGTTTAGAAGTATACAAATCATTTACTGATTCCATTCATGTTTTTAGAATGTTGCGTCCAGTTTTGGGAAAATGTGTCACATATATTGTGTCATAATTCATGTTCAATACTAGATAAAGCTTAATTTGCAACTGCATCACATTCTATGACATAGCCTACTACAGTGTGCCAATTTAAATGAATGTGACACACACAAAAGGTACATAAAATGGAAGTTGAATCCATATGAGGCGATTTTCAATTTCCGGCCATCTGGTCACCCCATTGAAATGGATATGATACAATACATAGTAGAATGTGCCCTATAATTCTTGAATTGTATAAGGTAAAGGCTTAATTTGAATTGCAGATTGTAGCTCAGATATGTACACTTTATTGTACAAATTCTGATGTTTGTGGCTTATAGGAAAAAGGTACAAATTAAGTATAACCTCGAGGTAAGTTTTTCTTTTTCGGCTTCAGGTAGGTTGAAGAACACTTTTATTGTTTTGCCTATAATTCTAAAACCATACTATCTGGAGCCATATTTCAAAGGACAGAATAATGCTGACATCAGTCCACTGTTCTGTGTCCATTTGCATGCATGTGTCATGTTTAGAAGTAGTACAAATCATTCACTGATTCCATTCATGTTTTTAGAATGTTGCCTCCAGTTTTGGGAAAATGTGTCACATGTATTGTGTCATAATCATGATCCATACTAGATAGAACTTGATTTGTAACTGCAACACATTATATAGCATAGCCTACTAGAGTGTGCCAATTTAAATGCATGTGGCCCACACAGAAGGTACACAAAATGGAATTTGAATCCATACGAGGCGATTTTCAATTTCTGGCCATCTGGTCACCCCTTTGAAATGGATATGATACAATACATAGTAGAATGTGCCCTATAATTCTTGGAAGCGTATAAGGTAAAGGCTTAATTTGAATTGCAGATTGTAGCTAAGATATGTACACTTTATTGTACCAATTCTGATGTTTGTGGCTTATAGGCAAAAGGTACAAATTAAGTGTAACCTTGAGGTATGTTTTTCTTTTTCGGCTTCAGGTAGGTTGAAGAACACTTTATCTTTTTGCCTATAATTCTAAAACCATACTATCTGGAGCCATAATTCAAAGGGGAGCATAATGCTGACATCGGTCCACTGTTCTGTGTCCATTTGCATGCATGTGTCATGTTTAGAAGTAGTACAAATCATTCACTGATTCCATTCATGTTTTTAGAATGTTGCCTCCAGTTTTGGGAAAATGTGTCACATATATTGTGTCATAATTCATGATCCATACTAGATAGAACTTGATTTGTAACTGCAACACAATATATAGCATAGCCTACTACAGTGTGCCAATTTAAATGCATGTGGCCCACACAGAAGGTACACAAAATGGAAGTTGAATCCATACGAGGCGATTTTCAATTTCTGGCCATCTGGTCACCCCATTGAAATGGATATGATACAATACATAGTAGAATGTGCCCTATAATTCTTGAAGCGTATAAGGTAAAGGCTTAATTTGAATTGCAGATTGTAGCTATGATATGTACACTTTATTGTACCAATTCTGATGTTTGTGGCTTATAGGAAAAAGGTACAAATTAAGTGTAACCTCGAGGTATGTTTTTCTTTTTCGGCTTCAGGTAGGTTGAAGAACACTTTATGTGTTTGCCTATAATTCTAAAACCATACTATCTGGAGCCATATTTAAAAGGGAGCATACTGCTGACATCAGTCCACTGTTCTGTGTCCATTTGTATGCATGTGTCATGTTTAGAAGTAGTACAAATCATTCACTGATTCCATTCATGTTTTTAGAATGTTGCCTCCAGTTTTGGGAAAATGTGTCACATATATTGTGTCATAATTCATGTTCCATACTAGATAAAGCTTAATTTGCAACTGCAACACATTCTATAGCATACCCTACTACAGTGTTCTTATTTAAATGAATGTGGCACACACAGAAGGTACATAAAATGGAAGTTGAATCCATATGAGGCGATTTTCAATTTCCGGCCATCTGGTCACCCCATTGGAATGGATAGGATACAATACATAGTAGAATGTGCCCTATAATTCTTGAAGCGTATAAGGTAAATACTTAATTTGAATTTCAGATTGTAGCTAAGATATGTACACTTTGTTGTACCAATTGTGATGTTTGTGGCTTATAGGAAAAAGGTACAAATTAAGTGTAACCTCGAGGTATGTTTTTCTTTTGTGGCTTCAGGTAGGTTGAAGAACACTTTATTTTTTTGCCTATAACTCTAAGACCATACTATCTGGAGCCATATTTCAAAGGAGAGCATAATGCTGACATCAGTCCACTGTTCTGTGTCCATTTGCATGCATGTGTCATGTTTAGAAGTAGTACAAATCATTCACTGATTCCATTCATGTTTGTAGAATGTTTCCTCCAGTTTTGGGAAAATGTGTCAAATATATTGTGTCATAATTCATGATCAATACTAGATAGAACTTGATTTGTAACGGCAACACATTATATAGCATATCCTACTTTAGTGTGCCAATTTAAATGCATGTGGCCCACTCAGAAGGTACACAAAATGGAAGTTGAATCCATACGAGGCGATTTTCAATTTCCGGCCATCTGGTTACCCCATTGAAATGGATAGAATACAATACATCGTAGATTGTGCCCTATAATTCTTGAAGCGTATATGGTAAAGACTTAATTTGAATTGCATATAGTAGCTAAGATATGTACACTTTATTGTACTAATTCTGTTGTTTGTGGCTTATAGGAAAAAGGTACAAATTAAGTGTAACCTCGAGGTATGTTTTTCTTTTTCGGCTTCAGGTAGGTTGAAGAACACTTTATCTTTTTGCCTATAATTCTAAAACCATACTATCTGGAGCCATAATTCAAAGGGAGCATAATGCTGACATCGGTCCACTGTTCTGTGTCCATTTGCATGCATGTGTCATGTTTAGAAATAGTACAAATCATTCACTGATTCCATTCATGTTTTTAGAATGTTGCCTCCAGTTTTGGAAAATGTGTCACATATATTGTGTAATAATTCTTGTCCCATACTAGATAAAGCTTAATTTGCAACTGCAACACATTCTATAACATAGCCTACAACAGTGTGCCAATTTAAATGCATGTGGCTCACACAGAAGGTACATAAAATGGAAGTTGAATCCATACGAGGCGATTTTCAATTTCCGGCCATCTGGTCACCCCATTGAAATGGATAGGATACAATACATAGTAGAATGTGCCCTATAATTCTTGAAGCGTATAAGGTAAAGACTTAATTTGAATTGCATATTGTAGCTAAGATATGTACACTTTATTGTACCAATTCTGATGTTTGTGGCTTATAGGAAAAAGGTACAAATTAAGTATAACCTCGAGGTATGTTTTTCTTTTTCGGCTTCAGGTAGGTTGAAGAACACTTTTATTTTTTTGCCTATAATTCTAAAACCATACTATCTGGAGCCATATTTCAAAGGAGAGAATAATGCTGACATCAGTCCACTGTTCTGTGTCCATTTGCATGCATGTGTCATGTTTAGAAGTAGTACAAATCATTCACTGATTCCATTCATGTTTTTAGAATGTTGCCTCCAGTTTTGGGTAAATGTGTCACATATATTGTGTCATAATTCATGATCCATACTAGATAGAACTTGATTTGTAACTGCAACACGTTATATAGCATAGCCTACTACAGTGTGCCAATTTAAATGCATGTCGCCCACACAGAAGGTACACAAAATGGAAGTTGAATCCATACGAGGTGATTTTCAATTTCCGGCCATCTGGTCACCCCATTGAAATGGATAGGATACAATACATAGTAGAATGTGCCCTATAATTCTTGAAGCGTATAAGGTAAAGACTTAATTTGAATTGCAGATTGTAGCTAAGATATGTACACTTTATTGTACCAATTCTGATGTTTGTGGCTTATAGGAAAAAGGTACAAATTAAGTGTAACCTCGAGGTATGTTTTTCTTTTTCGGCTTCAGGTAGGTTGAAGAACACTTTATATGTTTGCCTATAATTCTAAAACCATACTATCTGGAGCCATAATTCAAAGGGGAGCATAATGCTGACATCAGTCCACTGTTCTGTGTCCATTTGCATGCATGTGTCATGTTTAGAAGTAGTACAAATCATTCACTGATTCCATTCATGTTTTTAGAATGTTGCCTCCAGTTTTGGGAAAATGTGTCACATATATTGTGTCATAATTAAAGATCCATACTAGATAGAACTTGATTTGTAACTGCAACACATTCTATAGCATAGCCTACTACAGTGTGCCAATTTAAATGCATGTGGCCCACACAGAAGGTACACAAAATGGAAGTTGAATCCATACGAGGCGATTTTCAATTTCTGGCCATCTGGTCACCCCATTGAAATGGATATGATACAATACATAGTAGAATGTGCCCTATAATTCTTGAAGCGTATAAGGTAAAGGCTTAATTTGAATTGCAGATTGTAGCTAAGATATGTACACTTTATTGTACCAATTCTGATGTTTGTGGCTTATAGGAAAAAGGTACAAATTAAGTGTAACCTCGAGGTATGTTTTTCTTTTTCGGCTTCAGGTAGGTTGAAGAACACTTTATGTGTTTGCCTATAAGTCTGAAACCATACTATCTGGAGCCATAATTCAAAGGGGAGCATAATGCTGACATCAGTCCACTGTTCTGTGTCCATTTGCATGCATGTGTCATGTTTAGAAGTAGTACAAATCATTCACTGACTCCATTCATGTTTTTAGAATGTTGCCTCCAGTTTTGGGAAAATGTGTCACATATATTGTGTCATAATTCATGTTCCATACTAGATAAAGCTTAATTTGCAACTGCAACACATTCTATAGCATAGCCTACTACAATGTGCCAATTTAAATGAATGTGGCACACACAGAAGGTACATAAAATGGAAGTTGAATCCATATGAGGCGATTTTCAATTTCCGGCCATCTGGTCACCCCATTGAAATGGATAGGATACAATACATAGTAGAATGTGCCCTATAATTCTTGAAGCGTATAAGGTAAATACTTAATTTGAATTTCAGATTATAGCTAAAATATGTACACTTTATTGTACCAATTCTGATGTTTGGCTTACAGGAAAAAGGTACAAATTAAGTATAACCTCGAGGTATGTTTTTCTTTTGTGGCTTCAGGTAGGTTGAAGAACACTTTATTTTTTTGCCTATAACTCTAAGACCATACTATCTGCAGCCATATTTCAAAGGAGAGTATAATTCTGACATCAGTCCACTGTTCTGTGTCCATTTGTATGCATGTGTTATGTTTAGAAGTAGTACAAATCATTCACTGATTCCATTCATGTTTTTAGAATGTTGCGTCTAGTTTTGGGAAAATGTGTCACATATATTGTGTCATAATTCATGTTCAATACTAGATAAAGCTTAATTTGCAACTGCAACACATTCTATAACATAGCCTACTACAGTGTGCCAATTTAAATGAATGTGGCACACACAGAAGGTACATAAAATGGAAGTTGAATCCATATGAGGCGATTTTCAATTTCCGGCCATCTGGTCACCCCATTGAAATGGATAGGATACAATACATAGTAGAATGTGCCCTATAATTCTTGAAGCGTATAAGGTAAATACTTAATTTGAATTGCAGATTGTAGCTAAGATATGTACACTTTATTGTACCAATTCTGATGTTTGTGGCTTACAGGAAAAAGGTACAAATTAAGTATAACCTCGAGGTATGTTTTTCTTTTTCGGCTTCAGGTAAGTTGAAGAACACTTTTATTTTTTTGCCTATAATTCTACAACCATACTATCTGGAGCCATATTTCAAAGGAGAGAATAATGCTGACATCAGTCCACTGTTCTGTGTCCATTTGCATGCATGTGTCATGTTTAGAAGTAGTACAAATCATTCACTGATTCCATTCTTGTTTGTAGAATGTTGCCTCCAGTTTTGGGAAAATGTGTCACATATATTGTGTCATAATTCATGATCAATACTAGATAGAACTTGATTTGTAACGGCAACACATTATATAGCATAGCCTACTTTAGTGTGCCAATTTAAATGCATGTGGCCCACACAGAAGGTACACAAAATGGAAGTTGAATCCATACGAGGCGATTTTCAATTTCCGGCCATCTGGTTACCCCATTGAAATGGATAGAATACAATACATCGTAGATTGTGCCCTATAATTCTTGAAGCGTATATGGTAAAGACTTAATTTGAATTGCATATAGTAGCTAAGATATGTACACTTTATTGTGCCAATTCTGATGTTTGTGGCTTATAGGAAAAAGGTACAAATTAAGTGTAACCTCGAGGTATGTTTTTCTTTTTCGGCTTCAGGTAGGTTGAAGAACGCTTTATGTGTTTGCCTATAATTCTGAAACCATACTATCTGGAGCCATAATTCAAAGGGGAGCATAATGCTGACATCAGTCCACTGTTCTGTGTCCATTTGCATGCATGTGTCATGTTTAGAAGTAGTACAAATCATTCACTGATTCCATTCATGTTTTTAGAATGTTGCCTCCAGTTTTGGGAAAATGTGTCACATATATTGTGTCATAATTCATGATCCATACTAGATAGAACTTGATTCGTAACTGCAACACATTCTATAGCATAGCCTACTACAGGGTGCCAATTTAAATGCATGTGGCCCACACAGAAGGTACACAAAATGGAAGTTGAATCCATACGAGGCGATTTTCAATTTCTGGCCATCTGGTCACCCCATTGAAATGGATATGATACAATACATAGTAGAATGTGCCCTATAATTCTTGAAGCGTATAAGGTAAAGGCTTAATTTGAATTGCAGATTGTAGCTAAGATATGTACACTTTATTGTACCAATTCTGATGTTTGTGGCTTATAGGAAAAAGGTACAAATTAAGTGTAACCTCGAGGTATGTTTTTCTTTTTCGGCTTCAGGTAGGTTGAAGAACACTTTATGTGTTTGCCTATAATTCTAAAACCATACTATCTGGAGCCATAATTCAAAGGGGCGCATAATGCTGACATCAGTCCACTGTTCTGTGTCCATTTGTATGCATGTGTCATGTTTAGAAGTAGTACAAATCATTCACTGATTCCATTCATGTTTTTAGAATGTTGCCTCCAGTTTTGGGAAAATGTGTCACATATATTGTGTCATAATTCATGTTCCATACTAGATAAAGCTTAATTTGCAACTGCAACACATTCTATAACATACCCTACTACAGTGTGCCAATTTAAATGAATGTGGCACACACAGAAGGTATATAAAATGGAAGTTGAATCTATATGAGGCGATTTTCAATTTCCGGCCATCTGGTCACCCCATTGGAATGGATAGGATACAATACATAGTAGAATGTGCCCTATAATTCTTGAAGCGTATAAGGTAAATACTTAATTTGAATTTCAGATTGTAGCTAAGATATGTACACTTTGTTGTACCAATTCTGATGTTTGTGGCTTATAGGAAAAAGGTACAAATTAAGTGTAACCTCGAGGTATGTTTTTCTTTTGTGGCTTCAGGTAGGTTGAAGAACACTTTATTTTTTTGCCTATAACTCTAACAACCATACTATCTGCAGCCATATTTCAAAGGAGAGCATAATGCTGACATCAGTCCACTGTTCTGTGTCCATTTGTATGCATGTGTCATGTTTAGAAGTAGTACAAATCATTCACTGATTCCATTCATGTTTTTAGAATGTTGCCTCTAGTTTCGGGAAAATGTGTCACATATATTGTGTCATAATTCATGATTCATACTAGATAGAACTTGATTTGTAACTGCAACACATTCTATAGCATAGCCTACTACAGTGTGCCAATTTAAATGAGTGTGGCACACACAGAAGGTACATAAAATGGAAGTTAAATCCATACAAGGCGATTTTCAATTTCCGGCCATCTGGTCACCCCATTGAAATGGATAGGATACAATACATAGTAGAATGTGCCCTATAATTCTTGAAGCGTATAAGGTAAATACTTAATTTGAATTGCAGATTGTAGCTAAGATATGTACACTTTATTGTACCAATTCTGATGTTTGTGGCTTATAGGAAAAAGGTACAAATTAAGTGTAACCTCGAGGTATGTTTTTCTTTTTCGGCTTCAGGTAGGTTGAAGAATACTTTTATTTTTTTGCCTATAATTCTACAACCATACTGTCGGGAGCCATATTTCAAAGGAAGGCATAATGCTGACATCAGTCCACTGTTTTGTGTCCATTTGCATGCATGTGTCATGTTTAGAAGTAGTACAAATCATTCACTGATTCCATTCATGTTTGTAGAATGTTGCCTCCAGTTTTGGGAAAATGTGTCACATATATTGTGTCATAATTCATGATCCAATACTAGATAGAACTTGATTTGTAACTGCAACCCATTATATAGCATAGCCTACTTACAGTGTGCCAATTTAAATGCATGTGGCCCACACAGAAGGTACACAAAATGGAAGTTGAATCCATACGAGGCGATTTTCAATTTCCGGCCATCTGGTTACCCCATTGAAATGGATAGGATACAATACATCGTAGATTGTGCCCTATAATTCTTGAAGCGTATATGGTAAAGACTTAATTTGAATTGCATATAATAGCTAAGATATGTACACTTTATTGTGCTAATTCTGATGTTTGTGGCTCATAGGAAAAAGGTACAAATTAAGTGTAACCTCGAGGTATGTTTTTCTTTTTCGGCTACAGGTAGGTTGAAGAACACTTTATGTTTTTGCCTATAATTCCACAACCATACTATCTGGAGCCATAATTCAAAGGGGAACATAATGCTGACATCAGTCCACTGTTCCGTGTCCATTTGCATGATTTTGTCATGTTTAGAAGTAGTACAAATCATTCACTGATTCCATTCATGTTTTTAGAATGTTGCCTCCAGTTTTGGGAAAATGTGTCACATATATTGTGTCATAATTATAGATCCATACTAGATAGAACTTGATTCGTAACTGCAACACATTCTATAGCATAGCCTACTACAGTGTGCCAATTTAAATGCATGTGGCCCACACAGAAGGTACACAAAATGGAAGTTGAATCCATACGAGGCGATTTTCAATTTCCGGCCATCTGGTCACCCCATTGAAATGGATAGGATACAATACATAGTAGAATGTGCCCTATAATTCTTGAAGCGTATAAGGTAGAGGCTTAATTTGAATTGCAGATTGTAGCTAAGATATGTACACTTTATTGTACCAATTCTGATGTTTGTGGCTTATAGGAAAAAGGTACAAATTAAGTGTAACCTCGAGGTATGTTTTTCTTTTTCGGCTTCAGGTAGGTTGAAGAACACTTTATGTTTTTGCCTATAATTCTAAAACCATACTATATGGAGCCAAATTTCAAAGGGGGCATTATGCTGCCATCAGTCCACTGTTCTGTGTCCATTTGCATGTATGTGTCATGTTTAGAAGTAGTACAAATCATTCACTGATTCCATTCATGTTTTTAGAATGTTGCCTCTAGTTTCGGGAAAATGTGTCACATATATTGTGTCATAATTCATGATTCATACTAGATAGAACTTGATTTGTAACTGCAACACATATTCTATAGCATAGCCTACTACAGTGTGCCAATTTAAATGCATGTGGCCCACACAGAAGGTACACAAAATGGAAGTTGAATCCATACGAGGCGATTTTCAATTTCCGGCCATCTGGTCACCCCATTGAAATGGATAGGATACAATACATAGTAGAATGTGCCCTATAATTCTTGAAGCGTATAAGGTAAAGGCTTAATTTGAATTGCAGATTGTAGCTAAGATATGTACACTTTATTGTACCAATTCTGATGTTTGTGGCTTATAGGAAAAAGGTACAAATTAAGTGTAACCTCGAGGTATGTTTTTCTTTTTCGGCTTCAGGTATGTTGAAGAACACTTTATCTTTTTGCCTATAATTCTAAAACTATACTATCTGGAGCCATAATACAAAGGGGAGCATAATGCTGACATCAGTCCACTGTTCTATGTCCATTTGCATGCATGTGTCATGTTTAGAAGTAGTACAAATCATTCACTGATTCCATTCATGTTTTTAGAATGTTGCCTCCAGTTTTGGGAAAATGTGTCACATATATTGTGTCATAATTCATGATCCATACTAGATAGAACTTGATTTGTAACTGCAACACACACATTAAATAGCATAGCCTACTACAGTGTGCCAATTTAAATGCATGTGGCCCACACAGAAGGTGCACAAAATGGAAGTTGAATCCATACGAGGCGATTTTCAATTTCTGGCCATCTGGTCACCCCATTGAAATGGATATGATACAATACATAGTAGAATGTGCCCTATAATTCTTGAAGTGTATAAGGTGAAAGGCTTAATTTGAATTGCAGATTGTAGCTAAGATATGTACACTTTATTGTACCAATTCTGATGTTTGTGGCTTATAGGAAAAAGGTACAAATTAAGTGTAACCTCGAGGTATGTTTTTCTTTTTCGGCTTCAGGTAGGTTGAAGAACGCTTTATGTGTTTGCCTATAATTCTGAAACCATACTATCTGGAGCCATAATTCAAAGGGGAGCATAATGCTGACATCGGTCTACTGTTCTGTGTCCATTTGTATGCATGTGTCTTGTTTAGAAGTAGTACAAATCATTCACTGATTCCATTCATGTTTTTAGAATGTTGCCTCCAGTTTTGGGAAAATGTGTCCACATATATTGTGTCATAATTCATGTTCCATACTAGATAAAGCTTAATTTGCAACTGCAACACATTCTATACCATAGCCTACTACAGTGTGCCAATTTAAATGAATGTGGCACACACAGAAGGTACACAAAATGGAAGTTGAATCCATACGAGGCAATTTTCAATTTCCGGCCATCTGGTCACCCCATTGAAATGGATAGGATACAATACATAGTAGAATGTGCCCTATAATTCTTGAAGCGTATAAGGTAAATACTTAATTTGAATTGCAGATTGTAGCTAAGATATGTACACTTTATAGTACCAATTCTGATGTTTGTGGCTTATAGGACAAAGGTACAAATTAAGTGCATCCTCAAGGTATGTTTTTCTTTTTCGGCTTCAGGTAGGTTGAAGAACACTTTATTTTTTTGCCTATAATTCTAAAACCATACTATCTGGAGCCATATTTCAAAGGAGAGCATAATGCTGACATCAGTCCACTGTTCTGTGTCTATTTGCATGCATGTGTCATGTTTAGAAGTAGTACAAATCATTCACTGATTCCATTCATGTTTTTAGAATGTTGCGTCCAGTTTTGGGAAAATGTGTCACATATATTGTGTCATAATTCATGTTCAATACTAGATAAAGCTTAATTTGCAACTGCAGCACATTCTATAACATAGCCTACTACAGTGTGCCAATTTAAATGAGTGTGGCACACACAGAAGGTACATAAAATGGAAGTTGAATCCATACAAGGCGATTTTCAATTTCCGGCCATCTGGTCACCCCATTGAAATGGATAGGATACAATACATAGTAGAATGTGCCCTATAATTCTTGAAGCGTATAAGGTAAATACTTAATTTGAATTGCAGATTGTAGCTAAGATATGTACACTTTATTGTACCAATTCTGATGTTTGTGGCTTATAGGAAAAAGGTACAAATTAAGTGTAACCTCGAGGTATGTTTTTCTTTTTCGGCTTCAGGTAGGTTGAAGAACACTTTATGTTTTTGCCTATAATTCTAAAACCATACTATATGGAGCCAAATTTCAAAGGAGAGCATAATGCTGACATCAGTCCACTGTTCTGTGTCCATTTGCATGCATGTGTCATGTTTAGAAGTAGTACAAATCATTCACTGATTCCATTCATGTTTTTAGAATGTTGCCTCCAGTTTTGGGAAAATGTGTCACATATATTGTGTCATAATTCATGATCAATACTAGATAGAACTTGATTTGTAACTGCAACACATTCTATAGCATAGCCTACTACAGTGTGCCAATTTAAATGCATGTGGCCCACACAGAAGGTACACAAAATGGAAGTTGAATCCATACGAGGTGATTTTCAATTTCCGGCCATCTGGTTACCCCATTGAAATGGATAGGATACAATACATAGTAGAATGTGCCCTATAATTCTTGAAGCGTATAAGGTAAAGGCTTAATTTGAATTGCAGATTGTAGCTAAGATATGTACACTTTATTGTACCAATTCTGATGTTTGTGGCTTATAGGAAAAAGGTACAAATTAAGTGTAACCTCGAGGTATGTTTTTCTTTTTCGGCTTCAGGTAGGTTGAAGAACACTTTATCTTTTTGCCTATAATTCTAGAAACCATACTATCTGGAGCCATAATTCAAAGGGGAGCATAATGCTGACATCAGTCCACTGTTCTGTGTCCATTTGCATGCATGTGTCATGTTTAGAAGTAGTACAAATCATTCACTGATTCCATTCATGTTTTTAGAATGTTGCCTCCAGTTTTGGGAAAATGTGTCACATATATTGTGTCATAATTCATGATCCATACTAGATAGAACTTGATTTGTAACTGCAACACATACATTAAATAGCATAGCCTACTACAGTGTGCCAATTTAAATGCATGTGGCCCACACAGAAGGTGCACAAAATGGAAGTTGAATCCATACGAGGCGATTTTCAATTTCCGGCCATCTGGTCACCCCATTGAAATGGATAGGATACAATACATAGTAGAATGTGCCCTATAATTCTTGAAGTGTATAAGGTAAAGGCTTAATTTGAATTGCAGATTGTAGCTAAGATATGTACACTTTGTGGTACCAATTCTGATGTTTGTGGCTTATAGGAAAAAGGTACAAATTAAGTGTAACCTCGAGGTATGTTTTTCTTTTGTGGCTTCAGGTAGGTTGAAGAACACTTTATTTTTTTGCCTATAACTCTAAGACCATACTATCTGCAGCCATATTTCAAAGGAGAGTATAATTCTGACATCAGTCCACTGTTCTGTGTCCATTTGTATGCATGTGTCATGTTTAGAAGTAGTACAAATCATTCACTGATTCCATTCATGTTTTTAGAATGTTGCCTCTAGTTTTGGGAAAATGTGTCACATATATTGTGTCATAATTCATGTTCAATACTAGATAAAGCTTAATTTGCAACTGCAACACATTCTATAACATAGCCTACTACAGTGTGCCAATTTAAATGAATGTGGCACACACAGAAGGTACATAAAATGGAAGTTGAATCCATATGAGGCGATTTTCAATTTCCGGCCATCTGGTCACCCGATTGAAATGGATAGGATACAATACATAGTAGAATGTGCCCTATAATTCTTGAAGCGTATAAGGTAAATACTTATTTTGAATTGCAGATTGTAGCTAAGATATGCACACTTTATTGTACAAATTCTGATGTTTGTGGCTTATAGGAAAAAGGTACAAATTAAGTATAACCTCGAGGTATGTTTTTCTTTTTCGGCTTCAGGTAGGTTGAAGAACACTTTTATATTTTTGCCTATAATTCTACAACCATACTGTCGGGAGCCATATTTCAAAGGAAGGCATAATGCTGACATCAGTCCACTGTTTTGTGTCCATTTGCATGCATGTGTCATGTTTAGAAGTAGTACAAATCATTCACTGATTCCATTCATGTTTGTAGAATGTTGCCTCCAGTTTTGGGAAAATGTGTCACATATATTGTGTCATAATTCATGATCAATACTAGATAGAACTTGATTTGTAACTGCAACCCATTCTATAGCATAGCCTACTTTAGTGTGCCAATTTAAATGCATGTGGCCCACACAGAAGGTACACAAAATGGAAGTTGAATCCATACGAGGCGATTTTGAATTTCCGGCCATCTGGTCACCCTATTGAAATGGATAGAATACAATACATCGTAGATTGTGCCCTATAATTCTTGAAGCGTATAAGGTAAAGACTTAATTTGAATTGCAGATTGTAGCTAAGATATGTACACTTTATTGTACCAATTCTGATGTGTGTGGCTTATAGGAAAAAGGTACAAATTAAGTGTAACCTCGAGGTATGTTTTTCTTTTTCGGCTTCAGGTAGGTTAAAGAACACTTTATGTTTTTGCATATAATTCTAAAACCATACTATCTGGAGCTATAATTCAAAGGAGAGCAAAATGCTGACATCAGTCCACTGTATTGTGCCCATTTGCATGCATGTCATGTTTAGAAGTAGTACAAATCATTCACTGATTCCATTCATGTTTTTAGAATGTTGCCTCCAGTTTTGGGAAAATGTGTCACATATATTGTGTCATAATTCATAGATCCATACTAGATAGAACTTGATTTGTAACTGCAACACATTCTATAGCATAGCCTGCTACTGTGTGCCAATTTAAATGCATGTGGCCCACACAGAAGGTACACAAAATGGAAGTTGAATCCATACGAGGCGATTTTCAATTTCCGGCCATCTGGTCACCCCATTGAAATGGATAGGATACAATACATAGTAGAATGTGCCCTATAATTCTTGAAGCGTATAAGGTAAAGGCTTAATTTGAATTGCAGATTGTAGCTAAGATATGTACACTTTATTGTACCAATTCTGATGTTTGTGGCTTATAGGCAAAAGGTACAAATTAAGTGTAACCTCGAGGTATGTTTTTCTTTTTCGGCTTCAGGTAGGTTGAAGAACACTTTATCTTTTTGCCTATAATTCTAAAACCATACTATCTGGAGCCATAATTCAAAGGGGAGCATAATGCTGACATCAGTCCACTGTTCTGTGTCCATTTGCATGCATGTGTCATGTTTAGAAGTAGTACAAATCATTCACTGATTCCATTCATGTTTTTAGAATGTTGCCTCCAGTTTTGGGAAAATGTGTCACATATATTGTGTCATAATTCATGATCCATACTAGATAGAACTTGATTTGTAACTGCAACACACACATTATATAGCATAGCCTACTACAGTGTGCCAATTTAAATGCATGTGGCCCACACAGAAGGTACACAAATTGGAAGTTGAATCCATACGAGGTGATTTTCAATTTCCGGCCATCTGGTCACCCCATTGAAATGGATAGGATACAATACATAGTAGAATGTGCCCTATAATTCTTGAAGCGTATAAGGTAAAGGCTTAATTTGAATTGCAGATTGTAGCTAAGATATGTACACTTTATTGTACCAATTCTGATGTTTGTGGCTTATAGGAAAAAGGTACAAATTAAGTGTAACCTCGAGGTATGTTTTTCTTTTTCGGCTTCAGGTATGTTGAAGAACACTTTATCTTTTTGCCTATAATTCTAAAACTATATTATCTGGAGCCATAATACAAAGGGGAGCATAATACTGACATCAGTCCACTGTTCTATGTCCATTTGCATGCATGTGTCATGTTTAGAAGTAGTACAAATCATTCACTGATTCCATTCATGTTTTTAGAATGTTGCCTCCAGTTTTGGGAAAATGTGTCACATATATTGTGTCATAATTCATGATCCATACTAGATAGAACTTGATTTGTAACTGCAACACACACATTAAATAGCATAGCCTACTACAGTGTGCCAATTTAAATGCATGTGGCCCACACAGAAGGTGCACAAAATGGAAGTTGAATCCATACGAGGCGATTTTCAATTTCTGGCCATCTGGTCACCCCATTGAAATGGATATGATACAATACATAGTAGAATGTGCCCTATAATTCTTGAAGTGTATAAGGTGAAAGGCTTAATTTGAATTGCAGATTGTAGCTAAGATATGTACACTTTATTGTACCAATTCTGATGTTTGTGGCTTATAGGAAAAAGGTACAAATTAAGTGTAACCTCGAGGTATGTTTTTCTTTTTCGGCTTCAGGTAGGTTGAAGAACACTTTATGTGTTTGCCTATAATTCTAAAACCATACTATCTGGAGCCATAATTCAAAGGGGAGCATAATGCTGCCATCAGTCCACTGTTCCGTGTCCATTTGTATGCATGTGTCATGTTTAGAAGTAGTACAAATCATTCACTGATTCCATTCATGTTTTTAGAATGTTGCCTCCAGTTTTGGGAATATTTTCCACATATATTGTGTCATAATTCATGTTCCATACTAGATAAAGCTTAATTTGCAACTGCAACACATTCTATAACATATCCTACTACAGTGTGCCAATTTAAATGAATGTGGCACACACAGAAGGTACATAAAATGGAAGTTGAATCCATATGAGACGATTTTCAATTTCCGGCCATCTGGTCACCCCATTGAAATGGATAGGCTACAATACATAGTAGAATGTGCCCTATAATTCTTGAAGCATATAAGGTAAATACTAAATTTGAATTTCAGATTGTAGCTACGATATGTACACTTTATTGTACCAATTCTGATGTTTGTGGCTTATAGGAAAAAGGTACAAATTAAGTGTAACCTCGAGGTATGTTTTTCTTTTTTGGCTTCAGGTAGGTTGAAGAACACTTTATTTTTTTGCCTATAACTCTAAGACTATACTATCTGGAGCCATATTTCAAAGGAGAGCATAAAGCTGACATCAGTCCACTGTTCTGTGTACATTTGCATGCATGTGTCATGTTTAGAAGTAGTACAAATCATTCACTGATTCCGTTCATGTTTTTAGAATGTTGCGTCCAGTTTTGGGAAAATGTGTCACATATATTGTGTCATACTTCATGTTCAATACTAGATAAAGCTTAATTTGCAACTGCAACTCATTCTATAACATAGCCTACTACAGTGTGCCAATTTAAATGAATGTGGCACACACAGAAGGTACATAAGATGGAAGTTGAATCCATATGAGGCGATTTTCAATTTCCGGCCATCTGGTCACCCCATTGAAATGGATAGGATACAATACATAGTAGAATGTGCCCTATAATTCTTGAAGCGTATAAGGTAAATACTTAATTTGAATTGCAGATTGTAGCTAAGATATGTACACTTTATTGTACCAATTCTGATGTTTGTGGCATATAGGAAAAAGGTACAAATTAAGTATAACCTCGAGGTTTGTTTTTCTTTTTCGGCTTCAGGTAGGTTGAAGAACACTTTTATTTTTTTGCCTATAATTCTAAAACCATACTATCTGGAGCCATATTTCAAAGGAGAGAATAATGCTGACATCAGTCCACTGTTCTGTATCCATTTGCATGCATGTGTCATGTTTAGAAGTAGTACAAATCTTTCACTGATTCCATTCATGTTTGTAGAATGTTGCCTCCAGTTTTGGGAAAATGTGTCACATATATTGTGTCATAATTCATGATCAATACTAGATAGAACTTGATTTGTAACGGCAACACATTTTATAGCATAGCCTACTTTAGTGTGCCAATTTAAATGCATGTGGCCCACACAGAAGGTACACAAAATGGAAGTTTAATCCATACGAGGCGATTTTCAATTTCCGGCCATCTGGTTACCCCATTGAAATGGATAGAATACAATACATTGTAGAATGTGCCCTATAATTCTTGAAGCGTATAAGGTAAAGGCTTAATTTGAATTGCAGATTGTAGCTAAGATATGTACACTTTATTGTACCAATTCTGATGTTTGTGGCTTATAGGAAAAAGGTACAAATTAAGTGTAACCTCGAGGTATGTTTTTCTTTTTCGGCTTCAGGTATGTTGAAGAACACTTTATCTTTTTGCCTATAATTCTAGGAACTATATTATCTGGAGCCATAATACAAAGGGGAGCATAATGCCGACATCAGTCCACTGTTCTATGTCCATTTGCATGCATGTGTCATGTTTAGAAGTAGTACAAATCATTCACTGATTCCATTCATGTTTTTAGAATGTTGCCTCCAGTTTTGGGAAAATGTGTCACATATATTGTGTCATAATTCATGATCCATACTAGATAGAACTTGATTTGTAACTGCAACACACACATTAAATAGCATAGCCTACTACAGTGTGCCAATTTAAATGCATGTGGCCCACACAGAAGGTGCACAAAATGGAAGTTGAATCCATACGAGGCGATTTTCAATTTCTGGCCATCTGGTCACCCCATTGAAATGGATATGATACAATACATAGTAGAATGTGCCCTATAATTCTTGAAGTGTATAAGGGAAAGGCTTAATTTGAATTGCAGATTGTAGCTAAGATATGTACACTTTATTGTACCAATTCTGATGTTTGTGGCTTATAGGAAAAAGGTACAAATTAAGTGTAACCTCGAGGTATGTTTTTCTTTTTCGGCTTCAGGTAGGTTGAAGAACACTTTATGTGTTTGCCTATAATTCTAAAACCATACTATCTGGAGCCATAATTCAAAGGGGAGCATAATGCTGCCATCAGTCCACTGTTCCGTGTCCATTTGTATGCATGTGTCATGTTTAGAAGTAGTACAAATCATTCACTGATTCCATTCATGTTTTTAGAATGTTGCCTCCAGTTTTGGGAATATTTTCCACATATATTGTGTCATAATTCATGTTCCATACTAGATAAAGCTTAATTTGCAACTGCAACACATTCTATAACATATCCTACTACAGTGTGCCAATTTAAATGAATGTGGCACACACAGAAGGTACATAAAATGGAAGTTGAATCCATATGAGACGATTTTCAATTTCCGGCCATCTGGTCACCCCATTGAAATGGATAGGCTACAATACATAGTAGAATGTGCCCTATAATTCTTGAAGCATATAAGGTAAATACTAAATTTGAATTTCAGATTGTAGCTAAGATATGTACACTTTATTGTACCAATTCTGATGTTTGTGGCTTATAGGAAAAAGGTACAAATTAAGTGTAACCTCGAGGTATGTTTTTCTTTTTTGGCTTCAGGTAGGTTGAAGAACACTTTATTTTTTTGCCTATAACTCTAAGACTATACTATCTGGAGCCATATTTCAAAGGAGAGCATAAAGCTGACATCAGTCCACTGTTCTGTGTACATTTGCATGCATGTGTCATGTTTAGAAGTAGTACAAATCATTCACTGATTCCGTTCATGTTTTTAGAATGTTGCGTCCAGTTTTGGGAAAATGTGTCACATATATTGTGTCATACTTCATGTTCAATACTAGATAAAGCTTAATTTGCAACTGCAACTCATTCTATAACATAGCCTACTACAGTGTGCCAATTTAAATGAATGTGGGACACACAGAAGGTACATAAGATGGAAGTTGAATCCATATGAGGCGATTTTCAATTTCCGGCCATCTGGTCACCCCATTGAAATGGATAGGATACAATACATAGTAGAATGTGCCCTATAATTCTTGAAGCGTATAAGGTAAATACTTAATTTGAATTGCAGATTGTAGCTAAGATATGTACACTTTATTGTACCAATTCTGATGTTTGTGGCATATAGGAAAAAGGTACAAATTAAGTATAACCTCGAGGTTTGTTTTTCTTTTTCGGCTTCAGGTAGGTTGAAGAACACTTTTATTTTTTTGCCTATAATTCTAAAACCATACTATCTGGAGCCATATTTCAAAGGAGAGAATAATGCTGACATCAGTCCACTGTTCTGTATCCATTTGCATGCATGTGTCATGTTTAGAAGTAGTACAAATCTTTCACTGATTCCATTCATGTTTGTAGAATGTTGCCTCCAGTTTTGGGAAAATGTGTCACATATATTGTGTCATAATTCATGATCAATACTAGATAGAACTTGATTTGTAACGGCAACACATTTTATAGCATAGCCTACTTTAGTGTGCCAATTTAAATGCATGTGGCCCACACAGAAGGTACACAAAATGGAAGTTTAATCCATACGAGGCGATTTTCAATTTCCGGCCATCTGGTTACCCCATTGAAATGGATAGAATACAATACATCGTAGAATGTGCCCTATAATTCTTGAAGCGTATAAGGTAAAGGCTTAATTTGAATTGCAGATTGTAGCTAAGATATGTACACTTTATTGTACCAATTCTGATGTTTGTGGCTTATAGGAAAAAGGTACAAATTAAGTGTAACCTCGAGGTATGTTTTTCTTTTTCGGCTTCAGGTATGTTGAAGAACACTTTATCTTTTTGCCTATAATTCTAAAACTATATTATCTGGAGCCATAATACAAAGGGGAGCATAATGCTGACATCAGTCCACTGTTCTATGTCCATTTGCATGCATGTGTCATGTTTAGAAGTAGTACAAATCATTCACTGATTCCATTCATGTTTTTAGAATGTTGCCTCCAGTTTTGGGAAAATGTGTCACATATATTGTGTCATAATTCATGATCCATACTAGATAGAACTTGATTTGTAACTGCAACACACACATTAAATAGCATAGCCTACTACAGTGTGCCAATTTAAATGCATGTGGCCCACACAGAAGGTGCACAAAATGGAAGTTGAATCCATACGAGGCGATTTTCAATTTCTGGCCATCTGGTCACCCCATTGAAATGGATATGATACAATACATAGTAGAATGTGCCCTATAATTCTTGAAGTGTATAAGGGAAAGGCTTAATTTGAATTGCAGATTGTAGCTAAGATATGTACACTTTATTGTACCAATTCTGATGTTTGTGGCTTATAGGAAAAAGGTACAAATTAAGTGTAACCTCGAGGTATGTTTTTCTTTTTCGGCTTCAGGTAGGTTGAAGAACACTTTATGTGTTTGCCTATAATTCTAAAACCATACTATCTGGAGCCATAATTCAAAGGGGAGCATAATGCTGCCATCAGTCCACTGTTCCGTGTCCATTTGTATGCATGTGTCATGTTTAGAAGTAGTACAAATCATTCACTGATTCCATTCATGTTTTTAGAATGTTGCCTCCAGTTTTGGGAATATTTTCCACATATATTGTGTCATAATTCATGTTCCATACTAGATAAAGCTTAATTTGCAACTGCAACACATTCTATAACATATCCTACTACAGTGTGCCAATTTAAATGAATGTGGCACACACAGAAGGTACATAAAATGGAAGTTGAATCCATATGAGACGATTTTCAATTTCCGGCCATCTGGTCACCCCATTGAAATGGATAGGCTACAATACATAGTAGAATGTGCCCTATAATTCTTGAAGCATATAAGGTAAATACTAAATTTGAATTTCAGATTGTAGCTAAGATATGTACACTTTATTGTACCAATTCTGATGTTTGTGGCTTATAGGAAAAAGGTACAAATTAAGTGTAACCTCGAGGTATGTTTTTCTTTTTTGGCTTCAGGTAGGTTGAAGAACACTTTATTTTTTTGCCTATAACTCTAAGACTATACTATATGGAGCCATATTTCAAAGGAGAGCATAAAGCTGACATCAGTCCACTGTTCTGTGTACATTTGCATGCATGTGTCATGTTTAGAAGTAGTACAAATCATTCACTGATTCTGTTCATGTTTTTAGAATGTTGCGTCCAGTTTTGGGAAAATGTGTCACATATATTGTGTCATACTTCATGTTCAATACTAGATAAAGCTTAATTTGCAACTGCAACTCATTCTATAACATAGCCTACTACAGTGTGCCAATTTAAATGAATGTGGGACACACAGAAGGTACATAAGATGGAAGTTGAATCCATATGAGGCGATTTTCAATTTCCGGCCATCTGGTCACCCCATTGAAATGGATAGGATACAATACATAGTAGAATGTGCCCTATAATTCTTGAAGCGTATAAGGTAAATACTTAATTTGAATTGCAGATTGTAGCTAAGATATGTACACTTTATTGTACCAATTCTGATGTTTGTGGCATATAGGAAAAAGGTACAAATTAAGTATAACCTCGAGGTTTGTTTTTCTTTTTCGGCTTCAGGTAGGTTGAAGAACACTTTTATTTTTTTGCCTATAATTCTAAAACCATACTATCTGGAGCCATATTTCAAAGGAGAGAATAATGCTGACATCAGTCCACTGTTCTGTATCCATTTACATGCATGTGTCATGTTTAGAAGTAGTACAAATCTTTCACTGATTCCATCCATGTTTGTAGAATGTTGCCTCCAGTTTTGTGAAAATGTGTCACATATATTGTGGCATAATTCATGATCAATACTAGATAGAACTTGATTTGTAACGGCAACACATTTTATAGCATAGCCTACTTTAGTGTGCCAATTTAAATGCATGCGGCCCACACAGAAGGTACACAAAATGGAAGTTTAATCCATACGAGGCGATTTTCAATTTCCGGCCATCTGGTTACCCCATTGAAATGGATAGAATACAATACATCGTAGAATGTGCCCTATAATTCTTGAAGCGTATAAGGTAAAGGCTTAATTTGAATTGCAGATTGTAGCTAAGATATGTACACTTTATTGTACCAATTCTGATGTTTGTGGCTTATAGGAAAAAGGTACAAATTAAGTGTAACCTCGAGGTATGTTTTTCTTTTTCGGCTTCAGGTATGTTGAAGAACACTTTATCTTTTTGCCTATAATTCTAAAACTATATTATCTGGAGCCATAATACAAAGGGGAGCATAATGCTGACATCAGTCCACTGTTCTATGTCCATTTGCATGCATGTGTCATGTTTAGAAGTAGTACAAATCATTCACTGATTCCATTCATGTTTTTAGAATGTTGCCTCCAGTTTTGGGAAAATGTGTCACATATATTGTGTCATAATTCATGATCCATACTAGATAGAACTTGATTTGTAACTGCAACACACACATTAAATAGCATAGCCTACTACAGTGTGCCAATTTAAATGCATGTGGCCCACACAGAAGGTGCACAAAATGGAAGTTGAATCCATACGAGGCGATTTTCAATTTCTGGCCATCTGGTCACCCCATTGAAATGGATATGATACAATACATAGTAGAATGTGCCCTATAATTCTTGAAGTGTATAAGGGAAAGGCTTAATTTGAATTGCAGATTGTAGCTAAGATATGTACACTTTATTGTACCAATTCTGATGTTTGTGGCTTATAGGAAAAAGGTACAAATTAAGTGTAACCTCGAGGTATGTTTTTCTTTTTCGGCTTCAGGTAGGTTGAAGAACACTTTATGTGTTTGCCTATAATTCTAAAACCATACTATCTGGAGCCATAATTCAAAGGGGAGCATAATGCTGCCATCAGTCCACTGTTCCGTGTCCATTTGTATGCATGTGTCATGTTTAGAAGTAGTACAAATCATTCACTGATTCCATTCATGTTTTTAGAATGTTGCCTCCAGTTTTGGGAATATTTTCCACATATATTGTGTCATAATTCATGTTCCATACTAGATAAAGCTTAATTTGCAACTGCAACACATTCTATAACATATCCTACTACAGTGTGCCAATTTAAATGAATGTGGCACACACAGAAGGTACATAAAATGGAAGTTGAATCCATATGAGACGATTTTCAATTTCCGGCCATCTGGTCACCCCATTGAAATGGATAGGCTACAATACATAGTAGAATGTGCCCTATAATTCTTGAAGCATATAAGGTAAATACTAAATTTGAATTTCAGATTGTAGCTACGATATGTACACTTTATTGTACCAATTCTGATGTTTGTGGCTTATAGGAAAAAGGTACAAATTAAGTGTAACCTCGAGGTATGTTTTTCTTTTTTGGCTTCAGGTAGGTTGAAGAACACTTTATTTTTTTGCCTATAACTCTAAGACTATACTATCTGGAGCCATATTTCAAAGGAGAGCATAAAGCTGACATCAGTCCACTGTTCTGTGTACATTTGCATGCATGTGTCATGTTTAGAAGTAGTACAAATCATTCACTGATTCCGTTCATGTTTTTAGAATGTTGCGTCCAGTTTTGGGAAAATGTGTCACATATATTGTGTCATACTTCATGTTCAATACTAGATAAAGCTTAATTTGCAACTGCAACTCATTCTATAACATAGCCTACTACAGTGTGCCAATTTAAATGAATGTGGCACACACAGAAGGTACATAAGATGGAAGTTGAATCCATATGAGGCGATTTTCAATTTCCGGCCATCTGGTCACCCCATTGAAATGGATAGGATACAATACATAGTAGAATGTGCCCTATAATTCTTGAAGCGTATAAGGTAAATACTTAATTTGAATTGCAGATTGTAGCTAAGATATGTACACTTTATTGTACCAATTCTGATGTTTGTGGCATATAGGAAAAAGGTACAAATTAAGTATAACCTCGAGGTTTGTTTTTCTTTTTCGGCTTCAGGTAGGTTGAAGAACACTTTTATTTTTTTGCCTATAATTCTAAAACCATACTATCTGGAGCCATATTTCAAAGGAGAGAATAATGCTGACATCAGTCCACTGTTCTGTATCCATTTGCATGCATGTGTCATGTTTAGAAGTAGTACAAATCTTTCACTGATTCCATTCATGTTTGTAGAATGTTGCCTCCAGTTTTGGGAAAATGTGTCACATATATTGTGTCATAATTCATGATCAATACTAGATAGAACTTGATTTGTAACGGCAACACATTTTATAGCATAGCCTACTTTAGTGTGCCAATTTAAATGCATGTGGCCCACACAGAAGGTACACAAAATGGAAGTTTAATCCATACGAGGCGATTTTCAATTTCCGGCCATCTGGTTACCCCATTGAAATGGATAGAATACAATACATCGTAGAATGTGCCCTATAATTCTTGAAGCGTATAAGGTAAAGGCTTAATTTGAATTGCAGATTGTAGCTAAGATATGTACACTTTATTGTACCAATTCTGATGTTTGTGGCTTATAGGAAAAAGGTACAAATTAAGTGTAACCTCGAGGTATGTTTTCTTTTTCGGCTTCAGGTATGTTGAAGAACACTTTATCTTTTTGCCTATAATTCTAAAACTATATTATCTGGAGCCATAATACAAAGGGGAGCATAATGCTGACATCAGTCCACTGTTCTATGTCCATTTGCATGCATGTGTCATGTTTAGAAGTAGTACAAATCATTCACTGATTCCATTCATGTTTTTAGAATGTTGCCTCCAGTTTTGGGAAAATGTGTCACATATATTGTGTCATAATTCATGATCCATACTAGATAGAACTTGATTTGTAACTGCAACACACACATTAAATAGCATAGCCTACTACAGTGTGCCAATTTAAATGCATGTGGCCCACACAGAAGGTGCACAAAATGGAAGTTGAATCCATACGAGGCGATTTTCAATTTCTGGCCATCTGGTCACCCCATTGAAATGGATATGATACAATACATAGTAGAATGTGCCCTATAATTCTTGAAGTGTATAAGGGAAAGGCTTAATTTGAATTGCAGATTGTAGCTAAGATATGTACACTTTATTGTACCAATTCTGATGTTTGTGGCTTATAGGAAAAAGGTACAAATTAAGTGTAACCTCGAGGTATGTTTTTCTTTTTCGGCTTCAGGTAGGTTGAAGAACACTTTATGTGTTTGCCTATAATTCTAAAACCATACTATCTGGAGCCATAATTCAAAGGGGAGCATAATGCTGCCATCAGTCCACTGTTCCGTGTCCATTTGTATGCATGTGTCATGTTTAGAAGTAGTACAAATCATTCACTGATTCCATTCATGTTTTTAGAATGTTGCCTCCAGTTTTGGGAATATTTTCCACATATATTGTGTCATAATTCATGTTCCATACTAGATAAAGCTTAATTTGCAACTGCAACACATTCTATAACATATCCTACTACAGTGTGCCAATTTAAATGAATGTGGCACACACAGAAGGTACATAAAATGGAAGTTGAATCCATATGAGACGATTTTCAATTTCCGGCCATCTGGTCACCCCATTGAAATGGATAGGCTACAATACATAGTAGAATGTGCCCTATAATTCTTGAAGCATATAAGGTAAATACTAAATTTGAATTTCAGATTGTAGCTACGATATGTACACTTTATTGTACCAATTCTGATGTTTGTGGCTTATAGGAAAAAGGTACAAATTAAGTGTAACCTCGAGGTATGTTTTTCTTTTTTGGCTTCAGGTAGGTTGAAGAACACTTTATTTTTTTGCCTATAACTCTAAGACTATACTATCTGGAGCCATATTTCAAAGGAGAGCATAAAGCTGACATCAGTCCACTGTTCTGTGTACATTTGCATGCATGTGTCATGTTTAGAAGTAGTACAAATCATTCACTGATTCCGTTCATGTTTTTAGAATGTTGCGTCCAGTTTTGGGAAAATGTGTCACATATATTGTGTCATACTTCATGTTCAATACTAGATAAAGCTTAATTTGCAACTGCAACTCATTCTATAACATAGCCTACTACAGTGTGCCAATTTAAATGAATGTGGCACACACAGAAGGTACATAAGATGGAAGTTGAATCCATATGAGGCGATTTTCAATTTCCGGCCATCTGGTCACCCCATTGAAATGGATAGGATACAATACATAGTAGAATGTGCCCTATAATTCTTGAAGCGTATAAGGTAAATACTTAATTTGAATTGCAGATTGTAGCTAAGATATGTACACTTTATTGTACCAATTCTGATGTTTGTGGCATATAGGAAAAAGGTACAAATTAAGTATAACCTCGAGGTTTGTTTTTCTTTTTCGGCTTCAGGTAGGTTGAAGAACACTTTTATTTTTTTGCCTATAATTCTAAAACCATACTATCTGGAGCCATATTTCAAAGGAGAGAATAATGCTGACATCAGTCCACTGTTCTGTATCCATTTGCATGCATGTGTCATGTTTAGAAGTAGTACAAATCTTTCACTGATTCCATTCATGTTTGTAGAATGTTGCCTCCAGTTTTGGGAAAATGTGTCACATATATTGTGTCATAATTCATGATCAATACTAGCTAGAACTTGATATGTAATGGCACCACATTCTATAGCATAGCCTACTTTAGTGTGCCAATTTAAATGCATGTGGCCCACACAGAAGGTACACAAAATGGAAGTTGAATCCATAAGAGGCGATTTTCAATTTCCGGCCATCTGGTTACCCCATTGAAATGGATAGAATACAATACATCGTAGAATGTGCCCTATAATTCTTGAAGCGTATAAGGTAAAGACTTAATTTGAATTGCATATTGTAGCTAAGATATGTACACTTTATTGTACCAATTCTGATGTTTGTGGCTTATAGGAAAAAGGTACAAATTAAGTGTAACCTCGAGGTATGTTTTTCTTTTTCGGCTTCAGGTATGTTGAAGAACACTTTATCTTTTTGCCTATAATTCTAAAACTATATTATCTGGAGCCATAATACAAAGGGGAGCATAATGCTGACATCAGTCCACTGTTCTATGTCCATTTGCATGCATGTGTCATGTTTAGAAGTAGTACAAATCATTCACTGATTCCATTCATGTTTTTAGAATGTTGCCTCCAGTTTTGGGAAAATGTGTCACATATATTGTGTCATAATTCATGATCCATACTAGATAGAACTTGATTTGTAACTGCAACACACACATTAAATAGCATAGCCTACTACAGTGTGCCAATTTAAATGCATGTGGCCCACACAGAAGGTGCACAAAATGGAAGTTGAATCCATACGAGGCGATTTTCAATTTCTGGCCATCTGGTCACCCCATTGAAATGGATATGATACAATACATAGTAGAATGTGCCCTATAATTCTTGAAGTGTATAAGGGAAAGGCTTAATTTGAATTGCAGATTGTAGCTAAGATATGTACACTTTATTGTACCAATTCTGATGTTTGTGGCTTATAGGAAAAAGGTACAAATTAAGTGTAACCTCGAGGTATGTATTTCTTTTTCGGCTTCAGGTAGGTTGAAGAACACTTTATGTGTTTGCCTATAATTCTAAAACCATACTATCTGGAGCCATAATTCAAAGGGGAGCATAATGCTGCCATCAGTCCACTGTTCTGTGTCCATTTGTATGCATGTGTCATGTTTAGAAGTAGTACAAATCATTCACTGATTCCATTCATGTTTTTAGAATGTTGCCTCCAGTTTTGGGAATATTTTCCACATATATTGTGTCATAATTCATGTTCCATACTAGATAAAGCTTAATTTGCAACTGCAACACATTCTATCACATATCCTACTACAGTGTTCCAATTTAAATGAATGTGGCACACACAGAAGGTACATAAAATGGAAGTTGAATCCATATGAGACGATTTTCAATTTCCGGCCATCTGGTCACCCCATTGAAATGGATAGGCTACAATACATAGTAGAATGTGCCCTATAATTCTTGAAGCATATAAGGTAAATACTAAATTTGAATTTCAGATTGTAGCTACGATATGTACACTTTATTGTACCAATTCTGATGTTTGTGGCTTATAGGAAAAAGGTACAAATTAAGTGTAACCTCGAGGTATGTTTTTCTTTTTTGGCTTCAGGTAGGTTGAAGAACACTTTATTTTTTTGCCTATAACTCTAAGACTATACTATCTGGAGCCATATTTCAAAGGAGAGCATAAAGCTGACATCAGTCCACTGTTCTGTGTACATTTGCATGCATGTGTCATGTTTAGAAGTAGTACAAATCATTCACTGATTCCGTTCATGTTTTTAGAATGTTGCCTCCAGTTTTGGGAAAATGTGTCACATATATTGTGTCATATTTCATGTTCAATACTAGATAAAGCTTAATTTGCAACTGCAACTCATTCTATAACATAGCCTACTACAGTGTGCCAATTTAAATGAATGTGGCACACACAGAAGGTACATAAGATGGAAGTTGAATCCATATGAGGCGATTTTCAATTTCCGGCCATCTGGTCACCCCATTGAAATGGATAGGATACAATACATAGTAGAATGTGCCCTATAATTCTTGAAGCGTATAAGGTATATACTTAATTTGAATTGCAGATTGTAGCTAAGATATGTACACTTTATTGTACCAATTCTGATGTTTGTGGCATATAGGAAAAAGGTACAAATTAAGTATAACCTCGAGGTTTGTTTTTCTTTTTCGGCTTCAGGTAGGTTGAAGAACACTTTTATTTTTTTGCCTATAATTCTAAAACCATACTATCTGGAGCCATATTTCAAAGGAGAGAATAATGCTGACATCAGTCCACTGTTCTGTATCCATTTGCATGCATGTGTCATGTTTAGAAGTAGTACAAATCTTTCACTGATTCCATTCATGTTTGTAGAATGTTGCCTCCAGTTTTGGGAAAATGTGTCACATATATTGTGTCATAATTCATGATCAATACTAGATAGAACTTGATTTGTAACGGCAACACATTTTATAGCATAGCCTACTTTAGTGTGCCAATTTAAATGCATGTGGCCCATACAGAAGGTACACAAAATGGAAGTTTAATCCATACGAGGCGATTTTCAATTTCCGGCCATCTGGTTACCCCATTGAAATGGATAGAATACAATACATCGTAGAATGTGCCCTATAATTCTTGAAGCGTATAAGGTAAATACTTAATTTGAATTGCATGTGACATGTTTAGAAGCAGTACGAATCATTCACTGATTCCATTCATGTTTTTAGAATGTTGCCTCCAGTTTTGAGAAAATGTGTCACATATATTATATCATAATTCATTATCCATATTAGATAGAGCTTAATTTGCAACTGCAACACATTCTATGGCATAGCCTTCTACTATGTGCCAATTTAAATGCATGTGGCCCACACAGAAAGTACATAAAATGGAAGTTGAATCCATACGAGGCGATTTTCGATTTCCGGCCATCTATTCACCCCATTCCCAAAGGTTATTGTTTATAATTCAGAGTGGTTTTATGCTATTTAGCTAATAATGCATGGAATTGTACCTTAACATGTGCATAATGAGATACTAAAGAGAAAATAATGAAAATGTATTGGTAAACCGTATTTTGGTAGACTTTAAAAATCCCTATTGAAATACACATGCATCACCAATGCCGCTTTTCACTTATGCCTAAAACGAAAATGTGTTATAAAAAAGTGAAAATAACGCATAGAGATGTTTTTTCTTTTGTTTATGAAGCCTAATGTGAAGACAAGTCAAACCTATGTGTTACTTTGAAAAAATCTCTTTCCTAAAATTTACCGCTTTGCCTTGGTTTTTTAATATAGCTAAACAACAATTGCGAAAGTTGCTTATAAAAAAGTGAGTGTAAATGCTATTTTGGTTTTTTTTCCAGCTTGAGGTTCAGTTTAGTATGAGTCTTAAATTGATGTATCACTTGCCCTAGTAAACAATCCCCAAAGTCGATTTTTTTCATTGTTCCCAAGCTCAATGATAAAAGCATGCATCACCAATGATGCAAAAGGTCAAGTCTGAATTTTCAAACAGCCATAAAAAAAGTGAGGGAAACAGATATTTGAAAAATTCCTTTTGTTTCTGTGGCCTTATGTCCAAAGGCTTCCAACAAGAGGTTTTTTTTGAAAATCGGGCGATTTTTAAAAATTTTGCAAACTGTTTTTTTCGCTGAAAAAAGTGAGAAATAGTGAGTTTTAGTGTAAAAAAGTGACCGTACAAGATTTTTTCACCAAATAAAACTCCGAATACACTAAGGCTTCAGGTCCATGTGTTTTTGTTTGGGGGAGGGGCCCAGGGGAAAAAACACCTTTGGGGAGTATGCATCACTGGTGATGCTCGCTAGAAAAAAATGGGACCCCAATATTTGTTTCTGAAAAAGGGGGTTCATATGATATTCATCTCTGCTTCCTCTCCCATCTGAGGACTATGAAGCTGCTGTTCCTCTCTCACACGTCCCTTCAAAGAGACAAGTGACACACTCAATCACCCAGCAAACATGTACGCTCTGGCACTTTCATCTTGCTGTTTACCTTCCAAACATTCCCCCTTTTCCACAAATACAGGCCAGCCATTCCTCATTCCTCATTCACTCAGTCATCTCAGTCCTCCACTCTATATGCACTGCAAGACAAACATGAACAAGAGCTATGTCAGCAAGCAGAAGAAAAGCCTTGGTGTGCTCTTATTTTCATACTGCTGCCCTCTAGTAACGCTACATGGCAATTGCAGCATAATAATTGGACTGAAAAGAGGGCTGTCCTATCCAAATAATGTCCTCCCATGCTTACTTTCTTCTGAGACGGTGGACGGCTTGCGCTGTGATACATCCTCCAACAATTGCTCTTCAGCCAAATTCAAAAGCAGCCTATCTTCGGCTAAGGATTTTGCCACTCGAATGTTGCACATGGGGGCATCACCCTCATTTAGCAGAGTCCCAAATTGCCTGCAGTCATACTTTATACAGAACATGGGCGTTCGAGGACGTTATTCAAAGGATGGAAGGGGGTGTTTAAAGCCCCAGCCCAACCCAGCCCTAAGCTGTACTGTGATGCTCCATCCCTTCACCTGCTGCAGCTGGCATGATTCAGACCTCCTGAAGCAAAGGCCTGACTCTGCCCTTGTCTGCCTCTTGAAGAAAAAAACCTTTCTAGCTTCTTATTGCACCTAATAAAGGAAGTTTCACTTGCCTCAAACTTTACCCATCATTTCATTAGCCATAGCTCATACTGCAGCTTTATTCATAGCCAACTTCACAGGCACCAAACCCCTGATTTCAGAGACCGGCTCACACCAAAATGAAAAATCACCACCATCCAACCTAATTTACAATCAGTGTAGCACCTTCCTCGCATTCTTGTGCTCAGTTATAAGCCACGAGGCCACATTTGCGAGCTACAATACACCGAATTTCAAGGACAAAGAATGAATACATTGATAAAGGACGATAAGGCTTTGCCTCTATTGCACCTACTTGAGAAAAAGGGGGGTTGGTAGAAGGTCATGAGTGGAAAGATTTGTTATTTTGGGGCGCACAAAACTAAATAGAGGGGCCACTTTTCTCTTCTGTTTTTCCAAGTGGAAATAAACTTAGGAAATGAAAATATAAGGACCATATGAACATTTACCACCTTGGCATACTTTGAAAGCAGTGGCAGGACTCGAATCCTTGTCTTGTATGAGCCTGTGCCAAGACTTACCATTGAGCTATAGCTCCTTGGTGTTTTAGACCCTTGCAGTAGTAACTATAAGCAACATACAGGCCCTGGTGTCATTGCCTGTGGATTCCATTACACATGAAAAGGATGACCATGATATAGGGACGATTTGATAAGATACTAAAAGGGAAGCCAGTGTGGTCCAGTGGGTAAGTTCAGACTTCCCAGACAACCAGGGTTCGAATCCTGGTATCGGCAAGGAAGTGGGTTATCCTGGAAGAAAAGGCTTTGTCTCTATTGCACCTACTTGAGAACAAGCATTGGCATAGCCAATAGGTTTCACTCTTGGGTCTTTATAAGTGTTTAGTTATCCAGCACAATATCCTTGGTGCAACAACATCAACTGTTGCATGGATAAACACTTATAAGGTCCCAAAGGCGAGACCTATTGGCTATGCCAATGCTTGTTTTCCTTTGGATTTGAGCACTTGTAGTTCTTCATTTATAGTAAACAAACAAACTACAAAGTGCCAGAATGCAAAGTAAAACCCATGACTGAACGAGGTACTCCTGTCAGATACATGATTAGTTGAAAGCTTTGGGTTTGAAGCAGACATGCAGAAAAAAAAACATTTTGAGCCCCCAAATAATGGTGTATTAGCCTTATGCCACATACAGTAGGTGTTTTAATGAATCAACACTTACACTGCAGGAGAAGGGCTGCTAGTAGTTGTAAGTGGAAAGCAGTGTACTTTTGAATTTAGAAACCTCTGTGGTGGCACTCCATATTTTTTCACTTTTTAAATGCATTCTGTTTTTCCATGGTCTAATATTATTTTACTCCATTCTTAGAGTTCATACATGGTCAAGTCCCTCTGGTCCCCGAACTCTAACCCAACCTCATAGAACTACCCTCTTTCCGCAGTCGACCATAATTCATTTCAGTCAAGATCTAAGAGTGCAGGGGGTTAGGAGAGTTTAGGTTAAGGGAGGTAAGCAGGATCTTCTTGGAATTGAGAATAAGCGAAAGCCTCTAGCAACTAATATTGAGGCTGGAGCCTTGGAAACCTGGAGTATTAGTTGGAGCCTCAAAGACCTAAATTGAGACGGGCTCTTGCAGGGAACCTTATTGTGAGAAGGAGCCTGTTGGGCTTAGTTGTAAGCAGGTGCTTCGGAACTCTGGCAGGGAGTGGGAACCTCAGGGTCATAGTGTGCAGAACACCAGTAGAGTTGACAGTGTATAGAAGCTTTAGTAAATCTCCAGGTGAACATGGCTTCTACTGACTTGAAAGTGAGCAGACGATTCTGGGTAAGAGTGAGCAAGAGATACAAGGCCTAAAGGTCAACAGGGAGCTAAGCAGATCTGTGGATGAACAGGATTCTAAGGAACCTAGGAATGAGCACAATTGAAAGGACACCTGAAAGTGAAAGCGTCTCTTAGGTTCTCAATGTGAGTAGGAGTCTCAGTGAAAGAGTGTGAGCAGGTGCCGCGTAGGGTAATGGATTAGAAATGAGTTGAAGGGCCCTGAGGAAGTGTGTGTAGTTTTAGTATCAACTGATGACGAGCAAGAACCTAAGCGTCTTAGGGTGAGCGGGACATTCAGACCTTTGAGAATGACCAGAAGCCAGACCTATGGATGAAAATGATCCTTCGGGTACCTGTAGGTCCAACGAGGATCCCCATGAATGAGTAGGAGCATTAAGATCTAAAAGCAGGGAACTGACTCAGGCCTCTGAGGGCGAGCATAGGCGAAGGGAGATTCATGGACCTGAAGTTGAACGCGAGATGCATTAAATAATGACGATTTAAGTCCCTTCCAAAGTTACTGGCCCTACAGGCTAAAAAATCCTTTATTTACCACAAAGTTCTCCTAAAATTAGCACCCTGACACAAACCAAGCAACAGCTTGCGGAAGGTCGCAATCCGCAAATGTGGGACACTTTTTTTGTGGAGTGCCCGGTCCTATTTTAGTTCCCAATCCAACTCTGCATCAGGCATCACTGAATGCTAACGTTTACACTTGAACCGAAATAATATTTGCACTGATTGCTAGCAGACGTGTGTAGTTTTAGGTAATACATTAAGAATACATAAATAAATGTGTTCATAGTGCCCCAGTGCTTCCAACGGCCCTTTCAACACAGGGACATCTTGCAGATGGTTACATCAAGGATAATAATAAATTCACAATTGTAAACTTTAAAGCTTCTGAAATTCTATGCTTTGAATGGTACCCTTTTTGAAAAATAAATTGCCTCAAAATACAACTGAGGAACATAGCCACAGCAGAACATGGCCACAGCACATTTACATGTGTTCTTGTGCAATATTTTATTCGCACGACTTGTTTATCTTGCATTTATTTTTCCCTGGAATTAAAGACACAAATGAACTGAGAGTGCATATGTCGTTGTAGTCACACCATTTAAATTAATGCACCCAGAGTAATATCACATCTATATCCCGCCTGACACCATGAATGCCATTGTAAAAAGGATGGCCATATTCACATGTTCGCGAACAACTTGAGAACATGGCAATGGTGATGACATTTCTTTGGCCCGTCAACACCAACATACATTTCTAAAGCGTTAGTGTGATGTGCATATTCAGGATATGAATTCTAGGAATCTTAATAATGATTGCTCCTGAAGCACCCTGGTTGATTCACAGTACTCAGGTTTCCTGAATACAAGATAGTAGTTTATCTAGCTCAGGTGTTTCCTGTGCATTATGATACTTATAGTCCTGTATTTATAACAGGATAAACAAGACAACTGTTAGAATGCAAAAGAAAACCGACTGGCTGGGCAACTTAAGCATGGACTCAGAAAACATGAGATTTCAGTCCCCAAACCTGTCGAAGTAGGGAATCTTATTTTAGCATAATTTTGGTGGTCCACAACATGTGGATGTGCTTCTTGCATGCACTGGCACAACAAACTTGGTTGAGTGGGAGAAGGACTGCAGTTAAGAAATATATTAAGTATTTTGTGGTAGGGTTAGAGGAAAGACACAAAAAAACCTGAACAATGCCTCTACCTCAGCATGATTCGGATATTTAATTTCACTTTGGAAACCCAAGACAAACACTATAAAGCTTGTGACTCAATTTGTTCACTCAAGACCTTATCAACCTGCAATACTCTCACCCTCTGAAGCGTTGAGGGCGCTTTAGTCCATAACGAGTTTCAGAGATGAATGCAATACTCAAACATAAAATGTGTACTGTTCTCCTTATTAATGATATGGCTACCTCACAATGTCCTCTGCACTACACACAGCATGAAAAACAGATTTCCAACGGGAATATCAGCTGTCACTTAAACAAAGCAATTACTAGCTTTCCCACATTGAGTCATTCGCAAACAAAAAGTTTAATTGGTATAGTAAGTTTTTTTTTGTGCGATCCTGATGTTCAACACATAAGAGGAGCAATCTAGCCTCTTAATGCGATAAACTAAAGCTGATTTTGAAAGCAATTTACAATATTATGATTGCAAAAATTCCATACGATGTATTTATTTACAGATTACTATTATTGTTAAACAAATGGAAGAAAATTGCTTGCCCCAGAGGGAGCACGAGATCTAGTATAGATGGCGAGTAAATGTTAGGGAAAAAGTACTTGTGTATAAGTGACAAGTAGTTGTGTATAAGTGACAAGGGACGGAGTAATTTGTTTGGGCAATGGCTGACCAAAAATCACATATATCGTATAGCAGTGGGTATCTTATACAAGTTTAAAATGACCGTACACTACATTTACTCAAAAAATAAAATCCCTAAACATTCAGTAAACCACAGATCTGTGTCGAGAACACAAATAACATATTTGGCGCAACTATTAGATAGAAAACGTAATTAAATTGCAGGAAATAATGCTATTTTTAAAAACACACATTTGTGGGCATACGACCTCTACTTACCAGCCTCTCCATGGTCATCCAGGTGGTCAAACAGGCACTACAAAATGGCTGGCGCAGTTAAAAAATGTCAACCAGAGACTCAAATCCTAAAAGGAAGGTAAATAAATGGCTGTCTGAAAAAATATCCTTTGTTTTATTGCAGATTCGTTGCTTCATCTGCCCATTGACTTCCCTGTGAACGTCGAACCGGATGCGCGGAAGGCTCATTAATACCATAACCCAGCTTTGAAGGGTATGGTAAAGATCCTTGATGCACACAGGTGTTGTATGCACAGAACGAATGCGCGTTTACAATGTGCAGCTCGTCCTAACTAATGCCCCCTTCAGCTATGTACCGAACCTCTAACACCACCAACAAAACTATCCTCCCACATCCTGCAGCGATGACCAACAGTACAACAATCCAACTGGTTGTAACTGTAAGCCCTCATACAGTGGTATCAATGCCACACATTCAGTGGTATTGATAATACTGTGCCAATTGTATCAATGCCCATTGGATAAACACCTCTCGTTAAACCTTTATCTCACTTTACTCCGAAACGTATTGCCTGTCTAAATGGCCTAAACGTTAGACAAATGGCGAGTTAAATAGCTCCCACCCTGCCCCTTCTGCCTTTGCTATTAATACCTCCAACTTTCAGTGTCAATATCCAGAGCCTCTAAGCTGCCTGCTCATCCACCCGAACTACAGCTCTCTCTGATAGGTTCTGCCTTTTAGTTGCTCTGTATAACGGGAAGTGCACGGCTACCGGCTAAAACATAGGCATAGACGAAGGACTAGGAAAACAGACGCCTGCCTTAACCACTATCAACAGATAGCAAACAAGACGGCCATTTTCAGCTTCAAAGTTAATAGAAGAGTAACAGTTGAGTCAAAAAATATATTAGTTGTTCAAACATTTCAATGATACATGCAATAAACTAGTAGTTTCTTTATATGAACGACTACAGAACAATTACTAAGCACCTTTTTATTAGCCTTCTTTGAATTAGAAAACTAGAACCTATTGTTAAAGTTGACTGTTTAGGAGTTTTCTTACTTATTTTGTCAACGCTGTGGGATTTCAAACAGGACTGGCCAAATTGCACGTTCGCCCTTTTACTCTCATGTGTGATTGTATGTTTGAGGGAAGTGGTTGTTTATGAGCGATAGCGCATTTTCTGATTGGCTCTGGCATTTCTGCACCCATTGGGCACTCGGAAAAATAGGAGGGGGCGGGGTAATAAATGCTCCGTCATTACCCTTCTCCCCGTAATGTAAACAAACAGGGAGCGAAGAGAATGAACAAGCGCGCGTGAAAGAGGAGGAGGCAGCAGGGGAGGGGAAGAGAGGGAGGGGCCTGCGCCTGTTTCCCTTGCGAGGAGCAAGCAGGAACCATCTGTAATTACAAACAGATGGTTTTACAGCTCGCTCCCGCAAGGGAATCGCCAAACGTGCACGCGTTGCCATTAAAAGCAATGCAACGCGTGCACGTTTTGCCTGCAAAAGTGAAGCGATGGCTAAAGGTCTTTTTCCTATGCAGCGCATGCGCGCTGCGTAGGCGAGACCTAAAAGGGGGTTGGTAGAAGGTCATGAGGGGAAAGATTTGTTATTTTGGGGCACACAAAACTAAATAGAGGAGCCACTTTTCTCTTCTGTTTTTCCAAGTGGAAATAAACTTAGAAAATGAAAATAAAAGCACCATATGAACATTTACCACATTGGCATACTTTGAAAGCAGAGGCAGGATTCAAACCCTTGTCTTGTATGAGCCTGTGCCATCAGAGGCACAAGACTTACCATTGAGCTATAGCGCCTTGCTATTTTAGACCCTTGCAGTAGTAACTATAAGCAACATACAGGCCCTGGTGTCATTTCCTGTGGATTCCATTACACATGAAAAGGATGACCATGATATAGGGACGATTTGATAAGATACTAAAAGGGAAGTCAGTGTGGTCCAGTGGGTAAGTTCCTGACTTCCACCCAGACAAGTAGGGTTCGAATCCTGGGATCGGCACCAGGTGATGGATGATGGCGGGTTAGCCTGGTAAGAAAAATGCGTGTGTTTGTGTTAGAGTGGAGTCATGCCTGGCGAATGGTGGTTGGTGGTAAGTAGCATGTGTCTGGTGAGAGCAAGGGGTGGGCTCAGGAGTTGGAGTGTAAGGTGGGTGGACTCAGGGGATAGCTGTAGGAGGAGTGCATGCGTAGGTGGGTGGGATAACAGGGACAAAGGAGGAGGTCAGGGAAGAGGAGCCTGGGACAGAGAAGAGGTGTCAGAGTGGGGCCTGATGTGTGCACTCATGCAGTGGTTCCCTAGCCCGCATGAGGGGTGATTATGTAGGGTGGGATACCCCAATTGATTTTTACTGCTTCCCCGTTACGCTATCGGATTTGGGGGGGGTGGCAGTTGAATTTGTTGGAGCAGTATTAAAAGGGGTTTGGGGGTGCATTATGAATGGTGATGGGGGCACAGAATGGCATGCCTTCTGGGTAATTTTGGGGTGGCTACCCATAGTTTTTATTGCACCCCTCCTCCATAGTGTGGTGCACCACAAAAGGATAGGGCAACAGGGGGGCTAGGGGGGGAAACAGGTGTGTGACAGTTTCTATTACCAACCACAAGGGGGCACCATACAATCCTTCTGCGGTTATGGTATTGAAAGGTACAATAAGGAGAATATGGGGGTATTTTTGCCTGCAGGGCTCCCAAAGATTTTACTGCCACCCTTCCCCTCCGTGCGGCATGGTATAGGGATGCTTGGAAAATTTCTATTGAAAACAGACAGTATAGGGATTCCCGCTATGAAATCTGAGAGCATAAACATTTGCTAAATAAAGGGTTACAGTGGAGCAGATGAATGAGGAAGGGAAAGGGTACCTGTGGCAATTGGTTGGAAGGGTCACAGAGAATAATCATGGCATGCAAATAGGCAGCAGTGCATGTATTGGCAGTGTCTGTAGAGAGTTTGGTGTGCTCTTCAAATTATTTGTCCTCCTTATGTGTGGTATGATCCATAGAGGGAAGGCCAGAACCTTCCTGTTAGGCAGAACATGTATTCATGATTTAAAGAAGTGTAGTCTGGGTGTGCTGAGAGGGTCTGTACAGAGCGGTAAGTGCCTGTATACCCAAGCAATATGCATCCAACCGGTCACTTGAGAATGAACAGTGACAGAAGCAGCTGGGTTACTGACGGAATGTAAATGGAGGGCACATAGGGTGGGTATTTGTCTTCACTAAAAGGATTGAAACGTGGTTGGCGCACTAGCAAAGCTGGGTACCAGGAGAAAACATTTGAGGGTTAATGAGATGGTGGTATCCAGAGGTCAAATAAGGTGTCAGAGACACAGAGGTATGAGGATGCTGGTCCCACAGTGAGGGGTGGTCAAAAGTCCCTGCTAACGATTTCTGTCCAACCGTGACCAAATGTTGTGCAGCCTGGCTCCCCCTGTAACTTTTCCCCAGTATCTCTCTATCCTGCAGATGAATGGCGCAAGCTTCCCAACGTTTTTCTTGGCCTCATAACCCCAAAGGAGTGCCTGACATTTCTGGCTTAAGGATACTCCCAAAGGGTGCCCTACTGACATTCTCTGAAAAACCTCACTAACCCTGCATATTTATGCACCAAACATGGAAAATCCTTACACCTGCAAAGCATCATATCACACTTGTCAGCTTTGAAGTGGTGTAAGTGTTTTTATTTGAGGGAGCTATTCATCTCTGCTTCCTCTCCCAAATGAGGATTATGAAGCTGCTGTTCCTCTCTCACACGTCCCTTCAAAGAGACAAGTGACACACTCACTCAATCACCCAGCAAACATGTATGCTCTGGCCCTTTCATCTTGCTGTTTACCTTCCAAACATTCCCCCTTTTCCACAAATACAGGCCAGCCATTCCTCATTTCTCATTCACTCTGTCATCTCAGTCCTCCACTCCATATGCACTGAGAGACCAAGATGAACAAGAGCTATGTCAGCAAGCAGAAGAAAAGCCTTGGTGTGCTCTTTTTTTCATACTGCTGCCCTCTAGTAACGCTACATAGCAATTGCAGCATGATAATTGGACTGAAAAGAGGGCTGTCCTATGCAAATAATGTCCTCCCATGCTGACTTTCTTCTGAGACGGTGGACGGCTTGCGCTGTGATATATCCTCCAACATTTGCTCTTCAGCCGAATTCAAAAGCAGCCTATCTTCGACTAAGGATTTTGCCACTCGAAGGTTGCACATGGGTACATCATCCTCATTTAGCAGGGTCCCAAATTGCCTGCAGTCATCCTTTATACAGAACATGGGCGTTCGAGGGCGTTCTTCAAAGGATGGAAGGTGGTGTTTAAAGCCCCAGCCCAGCCCAACCCAGCCCCATGCTGTACTGTGATGCTCCATCCCTTCACCTGCTGCAGTTGGCATGATTCAGACCTCCTGAAGCAAAGGCCTGACTCTGCCCTTGTCTGCCTCTTGAAGAAAAAAACCTTTCTAGCTTCTTATTGCACCTAATAAAGGAAGTTTCACTTGCCTCAAACTTTACCCATCATTTCATTAGCCATAGCTTATGCTGCAGCTTTATTCATAGCCAACCTCACAGGCACCAAACCCCTGATTTCAGAGACCGGCTCACACCAAAATGAAAAATCACCACCATCCAACCTAATTTACAATCAGTGTAGCACCTTCCTCACATTCTTGTGCTCAGTTATAAGTAGGGCTGGGCGGAATTGGTGTAGCGCCACTACGCAGAATTTTGGAAAAAATGTGTGGATAACGAGCGCACGTCCTGAGGGTCCGTGTGCCCCGGACAGGGGTCCCTTGTGCCCGGGCACGCTCCCCGATCTCCCCGGCCTGGCTGGGATGAGAAGCAGGGACCGGCCCTAGGGCCTGGGTTGCAGTCAGGGCCTGGGGTTTGGGAGCCTCCGTCCTGCGGCCTACCAAGTGTCCATCTGCCTGGAACAAGGGTCCCTGGTGCAGAGCCCCGGAGACCTGCAAGGGCAAGCGGGAGCCCTACAGCTATGGCTCGGCTCGGGGCAGGCAGATGGATGTCCTTTCGGTCCCGGCCATCTGGTCGCACGCAAAGCTTTCCAATGGGGCGACCAGATGGCCGGGCCGCCCTGGAAGTCCCGATGGGGGCTCATTCACCTCCCCGATCCCAGCCAGGGCTCCAGGAGGTCGGGCACATCCGGGCCTAGGTTCCCCCGAGTCTCTCGGTGCACACGGGTTCCCAGAAAGAGGGGTAGCCTTCCTCCAGATTACTAGGGGCAGGGTATGCCAGGATACCCCTCCCGGGCTGGCGGTTCTCAGCCGGGGACCAGATGGGCTGGGCCCGGACGACACATCCCCTCCGTCCGGGGGCTCACTCCTCCGGCCCACGGCATGGCAAAGTGCCCAGTACGGGCTCCATGGGTCCCGGGCAGTCCTCCCCCAAGCGTCTGGGCCCCAGGAGCGCCTGCGGGCCTCCCCATGCCTGAGGCCCAGCGTGGGGTCTCCAAGCCCTCCCCCTAAGCCTGGCAGCCCCGGAGCCCTGCAGCCCCGGAGCCCTGCATCCCCAGAGCCCTGCAGGCCCCGAGCCCTGCAGCCCCCGAGCCCTGCAAGGGCAGGCGGGAGCCCTCCCGCGAAGGCTCAGGGCAGGCAGATTGGCGTTATTTCGGTCCCGGCCATCTGGTCGCACCAATCCCCTCGGCCATCTGATCACACGCAATGCATTCCAATGGGACGACCAGATGGCCGGGCTGGCCTTGAAGTCCTGATGAGGGCTCATTCGCCTCCCCTATCCCAGCCAGGGCTCCAGGAGGTCAGGGGCCTCCGCGCCTAGGGTCCCCTGAGTCTGGCGGTGAGCACAGGTTCCCAGAAAGAGGGGTAGCCTTCCTCCAGATTACTAGGGGCAGGGTATGCCAGAACACCCCTCCTGGGCTGGCGGTTCTTTGCCGGGGACCAGATGGGCTATGCCCGGACAACACCTCCCCTCCGTCCGGAGGGCTCCCTCCTCCGGCCCAAGGCGTGGCAAAGTGCCCGGGACGGAGTCCATGGGTCCCAGGCCGTCCTACCCCAGGCATCTGGGCCCGAGAGCTCTGGTGGTCCTCCCCATGCCTGAGGCCTAGCCGGGTGTCCCCGAGCCCCCCTGGACGCGGAGCCCCTGAGCCCTGCATGGGCAGGCGGGAGCCTGACTGCGAAGGCTCAGGGCGGGCAGATGGGAGTCCTTTCGGTCCCGTATGCCCGGACAACATGTCCCCTCCGTCCGGGGGGGCTCCCTCCTCTGGCCCCCGGTGTGGCAAAGAGCCCGGGATGAGCTCCACGGGTCCTGGGCAGTCCTCCCCCAGGTGTCCGGGCCCGAGAGCTCCGGCGGTCCTCCCCATGCCTAAGGCCCAGCGGGGTCCCCGAGCCCCCAGGAAGCAGAGCCCCCGAGCCCTGCAAGGGCAGGCGGGAGCCCCACTGCAAAGGCTCGGGTGGGCAGATGGGCGTCCTTTCGGTCCTGGCCATCTGGTCGCACCTATCCCCTCGGCCATCTGGTCGCACGCAATGCTTTCCAATGGGGCGACCAGATGGCCGGGCCGGCCTAGAAGTCCCGATGAGGGCTCATTTGCCTCCCCGATCCCAGCCAGGGCTCCAGGAGGTCAGGAGCGCCCATGCCTAGGTTCCCCTCAGTCTCGCGGTGCGCATGGGTTACCAGAAAGGGGGGTAGCCTTCCTCCAGATTACTAGGGACAGGGTACACCGGAACCCCTCTCGGCCTAGCGGTCCTCAGCCGTCAGCTGGACGGGCCAGGATGCTGCCCCAGCCTGGGGTCCGTCCCCGGGCCAGCCGTGTGGCAGGATGCCCGGGACAGGGTCCCGCGGGCCCAGGGAGCCTCCCTCTGCTCGGCTGGGTTCAGGGTCTCCACGGCCTGCCGCTATGCCACAGGTCCGAGACGGGGTTCCGTCATGCCCAGGGAGCCCCCCTCGCTTGGCTGGTTAAGGTGCTCCGTCAGGGGCCCCTGAGGGCCCTGGGGAGGGCGGCCTCCCAACCCCGGGCTCCATCCTCAGTCCTGCTGCGTGGCAGGGTGCCCGGGACGGGGTCCTGTGGGCCCGGGGAGGCTTCCCCTGTGCCTCTGGGCCTGGGAGCCCCGGCTGGGTCCAGGGGCCCCAGCTGAGTCCAGGGGCCCCTCCGGGCTCCGGGTCAGGTGCTCCAGCCCTGGGCCCCATCCCCCAGCCTGTCGCTATGCCAAAGGTCCGAGACGGGGTTCCGTCATGCCCGGGGAGCCCACCTCGCTTGGCTGGGTTCAGGAGCTCTGTCAGGGGCCCCTGAGGGCCCCGGGGAGGGCGGCCTCCCCACCCCGGGCTCTGTCCTTGCTCCTTCCGCATGGCATGGTGCCCAGGACGGGGTCCCGTGGCCCGGGGAGTCTTCCCCTGTGCCTCTGGGCCCGGGAGCCCCTGCTAGGTCCAGGGGCCCCTCTGGGCCCCAGGTCAGGTGCTCCAGCCCTGGTCCCCATCCCCCGGCCTACCGCTATGCCAAAGGTCCGAGACGGGGTTCCGTCATGCCCGGGGAGCCCCCCTCGCTTGGCTGGGTTCAGGAGCTCTGTCCGGGACCCCGGGGAGGGCGGCCTCCCCACCCTGGGACCGTCCTTGGTCCTGCCACATGGCAGGGGTCCCGGGATGGGGTCCCACGGGCCCGGGGATGCTTCCCCTGAGCCTCTGGGACCGGGAGCCCAGGCTGGGTCCAGGGGCCCCTCCGGGCCCCAGGTCGGGTGCTCCAGCCCTGGACCCTGTCCCCCGGCCTGCCTCTATGCCAAGGGCCCGGGACGGGGGTCCGTCGGTCCCGTGCAGACCTCCCCCACTTCGCCTGCTTGTCGAGGTGTCTGCGGGTCCCGGGTCGGAGGACCTGTCGGTTCCCCCCCTTGCAGCCCCATGGCTGAGGCCCAGCTGGGGCCCCGGGCCTCCGGCTCCCCCACGCCTCGGCGCCTCTCACCCTCTTTCATTAAGGCACAGAGTGACCAGATGGCCGCCCTTTCCCCTCGGCCATCTGGTCGCACCGATCCCCTCGGCCAACTGGTCGCACCGATCCCCTCGGCCATCTGGTCGCATTCAATGCTTTCCAATGGGGTGACCAATGGCCGGGCTTCCCTAGAAGTCCCAATGAGGGCTCATTTTCCTCCCCGATCCCAGCGAGGGCTCCAGGAGGTCGGTACGTGTGCGCCTTGGGTCCCCTCTGTCACCCTGTGCGCATGGATTACAAGAAAGGGGGGTGTTTTTCCTCTGCATTACTAGGGAAAGGGTCAGTCAGACCTCCGTGAGGTCCGGCGATTCTGAAACAGGGGCCCGGGTACGCACCTGCCTCTCAGCCCCTTCCTGATGGTCCTTTTTCTCCCCGTTTGCTCAGTCAGACCTCTGTGAGGTCCGGCGATGCTGAGGCGGGGGATGGCAGCACCCAGGCCTGCACGCCGGGGCACCCAGGGGCCCGGGTACGCAACTGCCTCTCAGCCCCTTCCCGATGGTCCTTTTTCTCCGAGTTTGCTCAGTCAGACCTCTGTGAGGTCCGGCGATGCTGAGATGGTGGAAGGCAGCA
>CAWUFW010022236.1:0-20000 GCA_963921515.1 Calotriton arnoldi | reverse complement strand
ACATTTTTCAAGGGAAAGAACAATGAAGCAACTCCAGAAATACAAATGAAGTCGGGAGTTAAGCAAGGTGACTCTTTATCCCCACTGTTGTTTAACATTGCCATGGATCCCTTGATCTGTGATCTTCAGAAAGATGGCAAGGGCTTCACATTCGGCTCTGATGGTCTCATTAAGCAAATCACTGCTCTTGCCTTTGCAGATGACATCGCAGTACTCAGCAACATCTGGGTACAAATCTGAAAATCATTGAAAAATTCAGTAAAACAACAGGCTTAAAGCTTAATGTGAAAAAAACACATGGATTTTATATAAGCCGCTCGGAGTTCCATGACCTCGAACACAAAAGTGACTTTGTTCCCCTGAAATTAAAAATGACAATTTTCAACTTTATTTGTAAAACTGTTCATTCTGTTTTATTTTTTATGTGTTTAGGATGTTATTAGGCACTGTATTTTTTTCATCTTTGAGCATTTTTTAACACTTTGATGCGCCAATGATGGATTAGGATTTAGCCATTTTTTGCTTTATGGAGACTTCAAAAGTGTTAAAAATTCATTTTGGAGGTACACGGGACATTGCAATTGCACCTATATAGCATTCCAGACACTGCAGTTGCACCTATACACTTTATAGATGATTTTGTATTATATATTTTTTTTGACCTCTTGGAACACATGGAGCACCATTGCCTTCTGTAGAAGTAGTGACTCTGTCCCCTGAACACCTAAAAATTTCACAAATATTACTAAAACAGGTGGCTGGATGCTAGAATTGGATCTCAGACACTGCTGCTATATCACCTGAGGTATAGTATGGGTTCCTGATGTCCACAGGGATCCACAAACTGTCATGAGAGTTGATACTGAAAATTAGCAAAAACTGTCAAAAAATATGTTTGGACAAGATTTGCTAATTTTCCAAATAGCTCAGAATGGATATCAAAGTCACTTTGTGAGTACACAGGACCTATATATACTTGTTAGAATGCTCAAATCTGATTCTTTGAAGGGGGTTGTGGACCTTTTGGACTATAAGAAGATTTTTTTCACTTCCAGCCATGGGGAAAAACATGAAATCTTATCTGACTGGGAGCTCTATAGCCTTGTGTTCATGAAGTGAATCTGTCCCCTGAACACCTAAAAATGTTGTAATTATTATTACTAAAACAGAGATGGCTGAATGCTAGAATTGGGCCCTAGGCACTGCTGCTATGTATAATATGGGTTCCTGATGTCCACAGGGACCCACAAACTGTCATGAGAATTGATACTGAAAATTAGCAAAAACTGTCCAAAAATTTTTTTTAGACAAGATTTGCTCATTTTCCCAATAGCTCATACTGGATATCAGATTCACTTTGTGAGTACACAGGACCTAGATATACTTGTTAGAAAGATCAGATCTGATACTTTGAAGGGGTTTGAGTACCTTTTGGACTATAAGAAGACTTTTTTCACTTCCACTCAAGGAGGAAAACATAAAATCTTACCCGGCTCGGAGCTCTATAGCCTTGTGTACAAGAAGTAAATCTATCCCCTGAACACTTAACAATGTTGTAATTACAACTAAAACAAGTGGCTGGATGCTAGAATTGGGCTCGAGGCACTGCTGCTATATCACTTGAGGTATAATATGGGTTCCTAATGTCCACAGGGACCCACAAACTGTCATGAGAGTTGATGTCGAAAATTAGCAGATCTTGTCCAAAAATCTTTTTTTGCCAAGATTTGCTAATTTTCTAAATAGCTTATAATGGATATCAGAGTCACTTTGTGAGCACACAGTACCTAGATATACTTGTTAGAAAGCTTAGATTGATACTTTGAAGGGGTTTGAGTACCCTTTTGGACTACATGAAGTTTTTTTTCACATCCAGCCAAGGGCAAAAACCTGAAATCTTACGCGGCTTGGAGATCCATGACCTCCTACACAAAAGTGGTATTGTCCCCCAGAAATTGGAAATGAATATTTTCCATTTTAATTGTAAAACTGTTCATTCTGTTTAATTCATTAAATGTTTAGGATGTTATTAGGACACTGTAACACTAAGTTTTTTCATTTTAATCCCCTTTAAGCGTTTTTGAACACTTTGATGCACCAATGATGTTTTGGGACTTTGTCATTTTTTGATTCAGGGAGACATCAAAAGTGTAAGAAATTCATTTTGGAGGTACACAGGACACTGCAATTGCACATATATAGTATCCATGACACTGCAATTGCACCCATATATTTTTTTAATTATTTTGTATTAATAACATTTTTGACCTCCATGGGGGGGTGGTCAAGCTGAACTTTTACACAACCCAGAGTTCCACGACCTCGGACACAAAAGTGACCTTGTCCCCTGAAATTAAAAATGCAAATTTTCAACTTTATTTTTAAAACTATTCATTCTGTTTCATTCACTGTCTGTTTATAGTGCTATTAGGCTACTGTATCACTCATTTATTTTCCTTATAATCCATTTTTGAGCACTTTTTAACACTTTGATGCATGAATGATGTTTTGCTTCAGGGAGACTACAAAAGTGTTAGCAATTCATTTTGGAGGTACACAGGACACTGCAATTGCACCTACATAGCATTCCAGACACTGCAGTTGCACCTATACACTTTATAAATGATTTTGTATTATATATTTTTCTGACCTCTTGGCGCACATGGAGCAATATAGCCTTCTGACAAATATCACTAAAACAGGTGGCTGGATGCTAGCATTGAGTCTCAGACACTGCTACTATATCACCTGAGGTATAATATGGGTTCCTAATGTCCACAGGGACCCAGAAACTGTCTTGAGAGTTGAAACCAAAAATTAGCAAAAACTGTCAAAAAATGTTTTTTTGACAAGATTTGCTAATTTTCCAAATAGCTCAGTGCTGAGTGGAAGAAGTGACTTTGCCCCCTTAAACCCAAACACTTCAAAAAGTCACACCTGGAGTCCAGAAATGGGTCCTAGGCACTCCTGCTATGTCATCTGAGGTATACTATGGGGTCCGCAGGTCCAGAACTAGAAATGTGATGTGACTCTGAGCTCTATGGCCTATAATGGAAAAAATGAGTTTGACACCAAACACCTCGAAATGTCACAAATAGGAGTCAGACATGTACCTGGAAGCTGGAAATGGGCCCTGGCCACTCTTGCTATATCACCTGAGATATATTATGGAGTCCTGGTGGCCACAGGGACCCACAAACAGTCATGAGGGTTGATACTGAAAATTAGCAAAACTCGCTAATAGTGAGCACTTCTAGCGACTTTTGCTAATTTGTCAAATAGCTCAGACTGGATATCAGAGACACTGTTTGAATGCACAAGACATAAATACACTTGTTAGAAAGGTCAGATCTGATGCTTTCATGTGATCTATATACCTTTGGTATTATCTAAAGTTTTATTCAGCTTCCAGCCAAGGGAAAAACCTGAAATCTTACCCGATTTTGAGCACCTTGGGCTGGGTGGAAGAAGTGACTTTGCCCCCTTACACCCAAACACTTCAAAAATTCACATCTGGAGGCCAGAAATGGGTCCTAGGCACTCCTGCTATGTCATCTGAGGTATACTATGGGGTCCTTGGGTCCAGAACTAGAAATGTGATGTGACTCTGAGCTCTATGGCCTATAATGGAAAAAATGAGTTTGACACCAAACACCTCAAAATGTCACAAATAGGAGTCAGACATGTACCTGGAGGCTGGAAATGAGCCCTAGCCACTCTTGCTATATCACCTGAGATATACTATGGGGTCCTGGTGTCCACAGGGACCCACAATCAGTCATGAGGGTTGATACTGAAAATTCTCGCTAATAGTGAGCACTTCTAGAGTGTTTTGCTAATTTGTCAAATAGCTCAGGCTGGATATCAGAGACACTGTTTGAGTGCACAAGACATAAATACACTTGTTAGAAAGGTCAGATCTGATGCTTTCATATGATCTATATACCTTTGGTATTATCTGAAGGTTTTTTTCAGCTTCCAGCCAAGGGGAAAACCTGAAATCTTACTCGATTTTGAGCACCTTGGGCTGGGTGGAAAAAGTAAAGACTTAATTTGAATTGCAGATTATAGCTAAGTATGTACACTTTATTGTACCAATTCTGATGTTTGTGGCTTATAGGAAAAAGGTACAAATTAAGTGTAACCTTGAGGTATGTTTTTCTTTTTCGGCTTCAGGTAGGTTAATGAACACTTTATGTTTTTGCCTATAATTCTAAGACCATATTATCTGGAGCCATAACTCAAAGGGGCACATAATGCTGACATCAGTCCACTGTTCTGTGTCTATTTGCATGCATGTGTCATGTTTAGTAGTAGTACAAATCATTCACTGATTCCATTCATGTTTTTAGAATGTTGCCTGAAGTTTTGGGAAAATTTGTCACATATATTGTATCATAATTCATGTTCCATACTAGATAAAGCTTAATTTGCAACTGCAATACATTCTATAACATAGCCTACTACAGTGTGCCAATTTAAATGAATGTGGCACACACAGAAGGTACATAAAATGGACGTTGAATCCATACGAGGGGATTTTCAATTTCCGGCCATCTGGTCACCCCATTGAACTGGATAGGATACAACACATAGTAGAATGTGCCCTATAATTCTTGAAGCGTATAAGGTAAATACTTAATTTGAATTGCAGATTGTAGCTAAGATATGTACACTTTATAGTAGGAAAAAGGTACAAATTAAGTGTAACCTCGAGGTATGTTTTTCTTTTTCAGCGTCAGGTAGGTTGAAGAACACTTTATGTTTATGCCTTTAATTCTAAATCCATACTATCTGGAGCCATTATTCAAAGGGGAGCATAATGCTGACATCAGTCCACTGTTCTGTGTCCATTTGCATGCATGTTTCATGTTTAGAAGTAGTACAAATCATTCACTGATTCCATTCATGTTTTTAGAATGTTGGCTCCAGTTTTGGGAAAATGTGTCACATATATTGTGTCATAATTCATGATCCATACTAGATAGAACTTGATTTGTAACTGCAACACATTCTATAGCATAGACTACTACAGTGTACCAATTTAAATGCATGTGGCCTACACAGAAGGTACACAAAATGGAGGTTGAATCCATATGAGGCGATTTTCAATTTCCGGCCATCTGGTCACCCCATTGAAATGGATAGGATACAATACATAGAAGAATGTGCCCTATAATTCTTGAAGCGTATAAGGTACTGACTTACTTTAAATTGCAGATTGTAGCTACTACATGTACACTTTATTGTACCAATTCTGAGGTTTTTGGCTTATAGGACCAAGCTACAAATTAAGTGTAACCTCCAGGTAAGTTGTTCTTTTTTGTTTTCAGGCAGGTTGAAGAACACTTTAGGTTTTTGCCTATAATTCACAATCTGTATATGATAAAGATATAATTTAAGTGAAACCTATTCGTAGCTTTGTTCTACTTACCCATGTGAATTCTCCTGCATGTGGCCTATTGGAAAGTAGTCAAAAAGTGAAGTTGAATACATGATATTTTTCAATTACTTTCAGTGCTCGAAAAAAGTATGCCTTATAGTTTGTCATGTAATTCTGAAATCATACAATCTGGAGCCTTAATTCAAAGTGAAGCATAATGCTGACATAAATCCACTGTTCTGTGTCCATTTTCATGCCTGTGGCATGTTCCGAAGTAGTAGGAATCATTCACTGAATACATGCATGTTTTTAAAATTTTGCCTCCATGTTTTGCAAAATGTGTCACACATATTGTATTATAATTCATGATCCACACCAGATAGAGATTTGTTTACAACTGCAACACTTTCTACTGAATATCCCACTGCAGTGTGCCAATATACATGCATGTGGCCCTAACACAATATAATGCACGTTGAATACATACGAGGCGATTTTCAATTACCGGCCATCTGGTCACCCCATTGAAATGGATAGGATATAGTACACGGTAGAATGTGCCCTATAAGTCTTGAAGTGTATAAGGTACAGATTTAATTTAAATTGCAGAATGTAGCTACTACATGTACACTTTATTGTACCAATTCTGATGTTTGTGGCTTATAGGAACAAGATACAAATTAAGTGTAACCTCCAGGTAAGTTATTCTTTTTTGTTTTCAGGTAGGTTGAAGAACACTTTAGGTTTTTGCCTATAATTCACAATCTGTATATGATAGAGATATAATTTAATCTGAAAACCTATTTGTAGCTTTGTTCTACTTACCCATGTGAATTATCCTGCATGTGGCTTATTGGAAAGTAGTCGAAAAGTGTCGTTGAATACATGATGTTTTTCAATTACTTCCAGTGCTCGAAAAAAGTATGCCTTATAGTTTGTCATGTAATTCTGAAACCATACAATCTGGAGCCTTAATTCAAAGTGCAGCATAATACTGACATCAATCCACTGTACTGTGTCCATTTCCATGCAAGTGGCATGTTCAGAAGTAGTAGGAATCATTCACTGATTTCATGCATGTTTTTAAAATTTTGCCTCCATGTTTTGCAAAATGTGTCACACATATTGTATCATAATTCATGATCCACACTAGATAGAGCTTTGTTTACAACTGCAACACATTCTACTAGTATATGCCTACTGCAGTGTGCCAATATACATGCATGTGGCACCTAACACAAGGTACATATAATGCACGTTGAATCCATACGAGGCGATTTTCAATTTCCGGCCATCTGGTCACCCCATTGAAATGGATAGTAGAATGTGCCCTATAATTCTTGAAGCGTATAAGGTAAAGACTTAATTTGAATTGCAGATTGTAGCTAAGATATGTACACTTTATTGTACCAATTCTGATGTTTGTGGCTTATAGGAAAAAGGTACAAATTAAGTGTAACCTTGAGATATGTTTTTCTTTTTCGGCTTCAGGTAGGTTGATGAACACTTTATGTTTTTGCCTATAATTCTAAACCCATAGCATCTGGAGCCATAATTCAAAAGGGAGCATAATGCTGACATCAGTCCACTGTTATGTGTCCATTTGCATGCATGTGTCATGTTTAGAAGTAGTACAAATCATTCACTGATTCCATTCATGTTTTTAGAATGTTGCCTCCAGTTTTGGGAAAATGTGTCACATATATTGTGTCATAATTCATGTTCAATACTAGATAAAGCTTAATTTGCAACTGCAACACATTCTATAGCATAGCCTACTACAGTGTGCCAATTTAAATGAATGTGGCACACACATAAGGTACATAAAATGGAAGTTGAATCCATATGAGGCGATTTTCAATTTCCGGCCATCTGGTCACCCCATTGAAATGGATAGGATACAATACATAGTAGAATGTGCCCTATAATTCTTGAAAGGTATAAGGTAAATACTTAATTTGAATTGCAGATTGTAGCTAAGATATGTACACTTTATTGTACCAATTCTGATGTTTTGGCTTATAGGAAAAAGGTACAAATTAAGTGTAACCTCGAGATATGTTTTTCTTTTTCGGCTTCAGGTAGGTTGAAGAACACTTTATTTTTTTGCCTATAATTCTAAAACCATACTATCTGGAGCCATATTTCAAAGGAGAGCATAATGCTGACATCAGTCCACTGTTCCGTGTCCATTTGCATGCATGTGTCATGTTTAGAAGTAGTACAAATCATTCACTGATTCCATTCATGTTGTTGGAATGTTGCCTCCAGTTTTTGGGAAAATGTGTCACATATATTGTGTCATAATTCATGATCCATACTAGATAGAACTTGATTTGTAACTGCAACACATTCTATAGCATAGCCTACTTTAGTGTGTCAATTTAAATGCATGTGGCCCACCCAGAAGGTACACAAAATGGAAGTTGAATCCATATGAGGCGATTTTCAATTTCCGGCCATCTGGTTACCCCATTGAAATGGATAGGATACAATACATAGTAGAATGTGCCCTATAATTCTTGAAGCGTATAAGGTAAAGACTTAATTTGAATTGCATATTGTTGCTAAGATATGTACACTTTATTGTACCAATTCTGATGTTTGTGGCTTATAGAAAAAAGGTACAAATTAAGAGTAACCTCGAGGTATGTTTTTCTTTTTCGGCTTCAGGTAGGTTGAAGAACACTTTATGTTTTTGCCTATAATTCCAAAACCATACTATCTGGAGCCATAATTCAAAGGGGAGCATAATTCTGACATCATTGCACTGCTCTTTGTCAATTTTCATGCATGTGACATGTTTAGAAGCAGTACGAATCATTCACTGATTCCATTCATGTTTTTAGAATGTTGCCTCCAGTTTTGAGAAAATGTGTCACATATATTATATCATAATTCATTATCCATATTAGATAGAGCTTAATTTGCAACTGCAACACATTCTATAGAATAACCTTCTACTATGTGCCAATTTAAATGCATGTGGCCTACACAGAAAGTACATAAAATGGAAGTTGAATCCATACTAGGCGATTTTCGATTTCCGGCCATCTGGTCACCCCATTCCCAAAGAATATTGTTTATAATTCAGAGTGTTATTATGCTATTTAGCTAATAATGCATGGAATTGTACCTTAACATGTGCATAATGAGATACTAAAGAGAAAATAATGAAAATGTATTGGTAAACCGTATTTTGGTAGACTTTAAAAATCCGTATTGAAATACATATGCATCACCAATGCCGCTTTTCACTTATGCCTAAAACGAAAATGTGTTATAAAAAAGTGAAAATAACGCATAGAGATGTTTTTTCTTTTGTTTACGAAGCCTAATGTGAAGACAAGTCAAACCTATGTGTTACTTTGAAAAAATCTCTTTCCTAAAATTTACCGCTTTGCCTTGGTTTTTTAATATAGCTAAAAAACAATTGCGAAAGTTGCTTATAAAAAAGTGAGTGTAAATGCTACTTTGTTTTTTTTTCCAGCTTGAGGTTCAGTTTATTATGAGTCTTAAATTGATGTATCACTTGCCCTAGTAAACAATCCCCAAAGTCGATTTTTTTTCATTTTTCCCAAGCTCAATGATAAAATCATGCATCACCAATGATGCAAAAGGTCAAGTCTGAATATTCAAACAGCCATAAAAAAGTGAGGGAACCAGATATTTGAAAATTTCTTTTGTTTCTGTGGCCTTATGTACAAAGGCTTCCAACAAGAGCTTTTTTTTGAAAATCGGGCAATTTTTAAAAATTTTGCGAACTTTTTTTCCCCCTGAAAAAAGTGAGAAATAGTGAGTTTTAGTGTAAAAAGGTGACCGTACAAGATTTTTTCACCAAATAAAGTTTTTTTGACTCCGAATACACTCAGGCTTCAGGTCCATGTGTTTTTGTTTGGGGGAGGGGCCCAGGGGAAAAAACACCTTTGGGGAGTATGCATCACTGGTGATGCTCGCTAGAAAAAATAGGACCCCAATATTTTTTTCTGAAAAAAGGGGGTTCATATGATATTCATCTCTGCTTCCGCTCCCATCTGAGGACTATGAAGCTGCTGTTCCTCTCTCACACGTCCCTTCAAAGAGACAAGTGACACACTCACTCAATCACATGTATGCTCTAGCACTTTCATCTTGCTGTTTACCTTCCAAACATTCCCCCTTTTCCACAAATACAGGCCAGCCATTCCTCATTCCTCATTCCTCATTAACTCAGTCATCTTAGTCCTCCACTCCATATGCACTGCAAGACAAACATGAACAAGAGCTATGTCAGCAAGCAGAAGAAAAGCCTTGGTGTGCTTTTATTTTCATACTGCTGCCCTCTAGTAACGCTACATGGCAATTGCAGCATAATAATTGGACTGAAAAGAGGGCTGTCCTATCCAAATAATGTCCTCCCATGCTTACTTTCTTCTGAGACGGTGGACGGCTTGCACTGTGATACATCCTCCAACATTTGCTCTTCAGCCAAATTCAAAAGCAGCCTATCTTCGGCTAAGGATTTTGCCACACGAAGGTTGCACATGGGGACATCACCCTCATTTAGCAGGGTCCCAAATTGCCTGCAGTCATACTTTATACAGAACATGGGCGTTCGAGGACGTTATTCAAAGGATGGAAGGGGTGTTTAAAGCCCCAGCCCAACCCTGCCCCATGCTGTACTGTGATGCTCCATCCCTTCACCTGCTGCAGCTGGCATGATTCAGACCTCCTGAAGCAAAGGCCTGACTCTGCCCTTGTCTGCCTCTTGAAGAAAAAAACCTTTCTAGCTTCTTATTGCACCTAATAAAGAAAGTTTCACTTGCCTCAAACTTTACCCATCATTTCATTAGCCATAGCTCATACTGCAGCTTTATTCATAGCCAACCTCACAGGCACCAAACCCCTGATTTCAGAGAACGGCTCACACCAAAATGAAAAATCACCACCATCCAACCTAATTTACAATCAGTGTAGCACCTTCCTCGCAGTCTTGTGCTCAGTTATAAGCCACGAGGCCACATTTGCAAGCTACAATACACTGAATTTCAAGGACAAAGAATGAATACATTGATAAAGGAAGATAAGGCTTTGTCTCTATTGCACCTACTTGAGAAAAAGGGGGGTTGGTAGAAGGTCATGAGGGGAAAGATTTGTTATTTTGGGGCGCACAAAACTAAATAGAGGGGCCACTTTTCTCTTCTGTTTTTCCAAGTGGAAATAAACTTAGGAAATGAAAATAAAAGCACCATATGAACATTTACCACCTTGGCATACTTTGAAAGCAGTGGCAGGACTAAAACCCTTGTCTTGTATGAGCCTGTGCCAAGACTTACCATTGAGCTATAGCTCCTTGGTGTTTTAGACCCTTGCAGTAGTAACTACAAGCAACATACAGGCCCTGGTGTCATTGCCTGTGGATTCCATTACACATGAAAAGGATGACCATGATATAGGGACGATTTGATAAGATACTAAAAGGGAAGCCAGTGTGGTCCAGTGGGTAAGTTCCTGACTTCTACCCAAACAACCAGGGTTCGAATCCTGGGATCGGCAAGGAAGTGGGTTAGCCTGGTAAGAAAAATGGGAGTGTGTGTGGTGTTAGAGTGGAGTCATGCCTGGCGAATGGTGATTGCAGAGTGGTTGGTGGTAAGTAGCATGTGTCTGGTGAGAGCAAGGTGTGGGCTCAGTAACAGGAGTTAAGTGAGTTGGAGTGTAGGGTGGGTGGACTCAGGGGATAGGAGGAGGTGGGATACCAGGGACAAAGAAGGAGGTCAGGGAAGAGGAACCTGGGACAGAGAAGAGGTGTCAGAGTGGGGCCTGATGTGGGCACTCATGCAGTGGTTCCCTAGCCCACATGAGAGGTGATTTCATATGGTGGGGAACCCCAATTGTTTTTTATGGCTCCCCCGCTACGCTATCTGATTTGGGGGGTGGCAGTTGATTTTGTTGGAGCAGTATTAAAAGGGGTTTGGGGGTGCATTATGAATGGTGATGGGGCACAGAATGACATGCCTTCTGGCTTCTTTTGGGGTGGCTACCTATAGTTTTTATTGCTCCCCGCCTCCATTGTGGGCTGCACCACAAAAGGATAGGGCAACAGGGGGGGCTAGGGGGGAAACAGGTTTGTGACAGTTTCTGTTACCAACCACAAGGGGGCACTATACAATCCTTCTGCGGTTATGGTATTGAAAGGTACAACAAGGAGAATATGGGGGTATTTTTGCCTGCAGGGCTCCCCAAGATTTTACTGCCACCCTTCCCCTCCGTGCGGCATGGTATAGGGACGCTTGGGAAATTTCTATTGAAAACAGACAGTATAGGGATTCCCGCTATGAAATCTGAGAGCATAAACATTTGCTAAATAAAGGGTTACAGTGGAGCAGACGAATGAGGAAGGGAAAGGGTACCTGTGGCAATTGGTTGGAAGGGTCATAGAGAATAATCATATTACAAAAAACAGTGGTCCCTAAAATAGGGAGAATAAATAGTACAATAAAATATAGCCCCAATCAGTACTATATTTAAGCCAGTGTCCAGCCGGACAAGAGCGAATTTAATATGCAAATTAGTTACAATCGAGTACAGATGTGAGTAAAATAACAGTGGGATACAAGCCTGTATCCATGAACTCACATATTAGACAAACAAAGAAAGTAAAATAAAAAAGGCTCAGGCAGTTTCAAGGGTTGTTTCTAAAAGATAATACATAGATGGGGAAACAACAATTATAGAGAGGTCACCTTTACTCGAAATATATACAGAAATCACTGTGTATAAGGTTGACAACTATGTCGACGGCGTTTCGATCCTTATCTGTAGGATATTGGATCATCATCAGGACTAAGAAATAAAGTGCCTGAAAACAATTGCCTGTAAATTACTGTATTTAAACATGGAAAAATAAAAAAGGAAGAAGGGAGAGAAAGAGAATAAACACGATGGTGAGTCAAGAAATAGTATTTAAGAAAGCAGCGTACTAAGCACGCACTGTAAAGTGCTCAATTAATATATAACAGCCTCATCATACTGATTGAATTATTTTACGCGTGGAGAGGTCAAGAGTGCCTAAAGTACGGAATTCCAGGAGTTGTGAGGGTAGCAGGGGAGCGCGGGAAAACATGTAGCAGGGATGGCACGAACCTTTGGATTAAACCAGAGTTTTAAGAAGTGCTAGTGGTGTCGAATGAATATCAATAAGTGCAGTTTCCAACCGGCGCGTACATTATTGCCAGAGTGAGAGAGTGAGATACCTGAAAACAAGCACTGAGATTGTGGGTTGGTATAACAAGGTCCGGACTGCTGCTGAGGCCCATGGGTCTGTGGGGAAGAGGAAGAGGAAAATGAGGAGGAAGTGAGGACTGGTGCTAATGGGACACGGATGAGAAAGTAGGGCAGCTTACCAAAGTGAGATGGACTGTTAATGGGTCGTGGTCGGCATCACAGCCGTGTCCCGATGAGATGTAGGATGCTTAAGAGGGATCTTTCGGAAGAACAGGATCGTGTCTGTACGGAGGCGGGCATGTGAGGATTTAGGATAGGTTGGTTAAATAAGGCCGCCTGAGGGGACAAGAGACATGCGCTAGTGATAGGTTGGGTATGGGACGTAAAAGATAATGTGCGGAGATCAGCCGGGGAAGCTTACCTAATGGGCAGTGCCATGATTTAAAGGTCCAATTCAGCGCGAATTGCGGTGTGGGCCTGAAGGATTAAAAGAGGGATAGGATTACTGAACTGCCAAATCGCAGTCTGCTGGAGGTTATAGCGAGCGTTGGAGCGGACGCTTACCTCGAGGAAAAATCGTGGTAGCCTGGTTGTTCAAGGCGCAATCCTGGGAGAGTGATCTGTGAACAGGGTTGGGTATGAAAAAGGAAACAGGGAAGGGTCACGTGGTGAACTAGAGTGGTCATGTGATCCACTCGGTAATTCAAAACCTAGTGCGGTGTGTAAAGCACTTGGTTGCGTACTCAGCGGCCATCTTGGAATGGAAAAAAGTATCGAGAATTCAAGAGAAAGGAATCATAGAAAACCATGGAAAAGATTTGTATTAGTGTGACTTTAGTGAAGATGGATTCACAGAGTGACTTACAGTGGCAGATACACGTTATTAAAGTAATAAGGAGTCATATGCAGAAAGGAATATACTGTGCCTTAAAAATATGAAACAGAGAGGGTTGCCTCTGATAAAGCATTTAACATCGCTGGTTGTGATCAAAGGAAAAATGTGATAATCCGGCGATGAAGGTGGTTTATAAATGCGTAGCAAGAATGGTAATAAAATCTGCATTGGGCAAATGCCCATTCTGTTATTAATTACATGCTACAATAAGTGTATAAAACAATTGCGTGCAACCCAGAGATGGAAAAGGGGGGGTGTAGAGCAAATCTAGTACTGCTACGTCACTAAGGTTATCAGAGTGTCCAGAGACTGAATAAATAAACCAATTGTGCTTGTACATCAGAAGCGTGTTAGAAACAAGGCATACAACAGATACAAATGGTGCTCATAAAGGCAGTAATGTCTTATCATTAATGGTGCATGGAAGGTTGCTAAGGACGTTTCTGGACATTGAAATGAAGTTACAACAATGTTGTCCAGTCTTCAAGACGGTTAAGACCTGTGTGGATACTCCCCGTACGTAGAATCCATTTCAATTCCTCTCTGTTGAGTAGTTGAGCGAGGTCGGCTCCTCTTGGGGGCACTTTCACCACACTTATTATTGTTCAACGGATGTCGTCTTCAGTGTGGACCAAAGTGTCGAAGTGTTCTACCAATGGGGCATTAGGTGTCTTGCAGCGAAGTCTGCTTCTGTGCTGACAGATCTTGATTCGTATCTTTTGCGTCGTCTGCCCAATATAGATCTTATTGCATGGGCACATAATTGCGTAGATTACATTGCTAGTGTTACAGTTGGAAAATTCTCGAAGTTCAGATTTGATGTTACCAAACACAAATTCTTTACAATCAGAGGTGAATTTACAAACAGTGCAGTTCCCACATCGTGCATGTCCTGTTAGACGTGGGAGACCCCAGTGATCGTTGAGTGTGTTGGAGCTAGGAGGGCATGGTAATGCTGCCCTGACCAAGTGATCCTTGATGTTTTTGCTCTTTTTGAATGCAAAGATGGGTCTATCTAGGTTTAGTATTCCTGCATTGATGACATTCCAATGTTTGAGGATGCTTCTACGTAGTTTGTGTGAAGACGGGCAGAAATTTGTGACACACACCATTCGGTTCATTGACTCTTTGGGTTTAGGCTCAAGGAGGTATTCTCTAGGACAATACCATGCTCTTTTCAGAGCATTACGTACTAGTCTTTTCGGGTATCCCCTGGCAGTGAGTTTGCCGCTGAGAACTTTGGCTTCTGTAAAATAATCTTCTTTCAATGTGCAGTTGCGTCTGATTCGTAAGAACTGAGAATAGGGTAAAGAGTCTCTTAATGCTCTGGGATGGTTGCTGTCATAATTAAGTAATGTGTTGCATTCAGTGGGCTTCCTGAATAAGCTGGTAATGAGCTGGCCCTCCCTATGTGAAATGTTAAGATCTAGAAAGGGGATGGTCGCCTTGCTGTGGGATAGTGTGAATTTAAGTCCACCACAATTATTATTCAACCAATGAAGAAACTGATCTAGCATGGATTGTGTGTTGCGCCAGATCATAAAAATATCGTCGATGTATCACTTCCACATTGATATAGCAATGTGGAAGGGGTTCTCAAGTGTGAGTATGCAGTTGGTTTCAAGGGCATCCATATAAAGTATAGCCAAGTTGGGGGCAAAAACGGCCCCCATAGATGTTCCCTTGGTTTGTTGGTAGAATTGCCCGTCAAACAGGAAAAAGTTCCTTGTAAGACAGATTTCCAAAAGTTGTAATACAAATGTAGTTGGAACTGCATGGGGTCTAGGACGTCTGTCAAGAATATTTTCTATCACCAGTAGGGAGTCAATTTGGGGGATGTTTGTATATAATGACTCCACGTCAAGAGTACAAAGGGTATCAGTTAGAGGATCAAAAGAATGGTTTTCCACCAGCAAAATCATTTGCATACTATCCCTGACATAGCAGGAAGTGGTGGGCACAAATTCTTTTATAAAAAAGTCGACATAGAGACCCAAGGGCTCTAAAATGGAACCGCACCCTGACACAATGGGGCGGCCTGGGGGGTTGTCCTGATTCTTGTGCACTTTAGGGAGTGTGTAAATAACAGGGGTGCGAGGGGATTTTGCATTGAGGAATTGGTGTTCTAATTTAGTCAGAAAACCCTGGTCAAGGCCGGATGAGGTAATTTGTAGGATTCATTTTTGAAGCTCTGGAGTTGGATTCGTGGGTAATTTGCAATAGTGGTCTGTGTTTTCAAGTTGCCTTATTATTTCGTTCTTGTAGCTAGCAAGTTCTTGTAGCACTATGCCACCTCCCTTGTCTGCCGGCTTTATAATAATATCCTGGTTGCATTTGAGCGTATTCAATGCTGTTTTCTCAGCCAATGAGATGTTGTATGGGACATAGTGACGTCCCTTTTCCAATTTGGAGAGATCATTGAGTACCAGTTTTTCAAATGTGGATATTTCGGAGGGAACCATATTGGAAGAGGGGGAGAATGTGGATGCTGGTCTCAGAGGCGTGTTGGATTTTTTGGGGGGTAAAGGATTGAGTAAAAAGTAACTATGTAGCCTTATTTTACAAAAAAATCTTAGCACCTCAGTTTGGAGATCAAGAAAATTGGTGTGGGTGCTGGGAACAAATGATAACCCCTTGCTCAGTATAGATAATTCAGAGTCATTGAGTTGGTGCTTAGTCAAATTGAAAATGGGCAATAGCAGATTGGAAGGCATATCCGGTATGTTGGGGTCCCCGAGTACCAGAGGGGGTGTTGGTAATGATTCCATTATGTGATTTGAGTAGGAATTGGAGTTGGTCACCACTGATAGTGGTTCCGTCATGTGTGTCGTTTTCCTGGGGGGTATTGCCAGTGAGTGCGTTTCAAACCTCCTCTCTTTTGGTGTTCTTGTTGGCCTCGTTCTAAAAAAGAGTTGTTAGCTGCTCTGTTGGATGTGCTAGGGCCGTCTCCTGATTCGGAGTTGTCTGACGAGTCGGCTGAAGTGTCCGAAAAGCCTACCAAGTTATTCCTGCGGTTGAATCTACCCCAAGGTCTTGGGTTGCGTGGGTTGCTGTATGATCTATTTAAGTAGAAATCTTTATTTAAGTAGGGGTAAGTTCTCTCAGTTGTATAGGATTTAATATCCTTTTTGACTCTGACTGATTTTTTATTTTGCTCGAGTCTGTAGAACTCGTCAACTGTTTTTTGTACTTGGTCTAACAGTTTTTTGCCCTCAGCTATAGAGCTACTCTCTTTGATTTGTTTCTCAACTTCAGTTATTTCTTCTGATAGTTTTTTAAGTTCCTCTGTAGCTATATCGATACCTAGCACCATCCAGTGTCTGGAGCATGTGGTACCGATATAGCTAAAGTTGGTGATGTATTTAGGGATATCAGTGAAGATCCCTGGAATATTCCTGACCTGTAGGCCGGTGGGGATAATTTCTGCCTTTAAATATTCTGTCAGCATTCGGATCATTAGCTGTAATCTGACCGATTTCTTTTTAATTTTCTCTAGTTGTTCTGGAAGTGAGGTATTGATTTCAGATTGTACATTGGCTGTGTCACTAAAGAGAGATGGGCCCTCTAGAATCTTTTTGATGTAGTCGTCTGTATAGAGTGGTGCGTGATCTGACATTGCCGTGTGGTTGTATTGAAGTATAGGGAAAGTAAGAAGAGTCTGCGAGTGTGAAGGAAACAGGGGGGTAACCCACTTGGAAACAAGGGGAATAGGAAAGAACCCTTGTAAACAGGTGATTGCGCTCAGTATGTATATAGAACAAGGGAACCCAATTAGAATTGGTAAGGGACCTTGGGAATTAACTTATTACAAAAACAGTGGTCCCTAAAATAGGGAGAATAAATAGTACAATAAAATATAGCCCCAATCAGTACTATATTTAAGCCAGTGTCCAGCCGGACAAGGGCGAATTTAATATGCAAATTAGTTACAATCGAGTACAGATGTGAGTAAAATAACAGTGGGATACAAGCCTGTATCCATGAACTCACATATTAGACAAACAAAGAAAGTAAAATAAAAAAAGGCTCAGGCAGTTTCAAGGGTTGTTTCTAAAAGATAATACATAGATGGGGAAACAACAATTATAGAGAGGTCACCTTTACACGAAATATATACAGAAATCACTGTGCATAAGGTTGACAACTATGTCGACGGCGTTTCGATCCTTATCTGTAGGATATTGGATCATCATCAGGACTAAGAAATAAAGTGCCTGAAAACAATTGCCTGTAAATTACTGTATTTAAACATGGAAAAATAAAAAAAGAAGAAGAAGGGAGAGAAAGAGAATAAACATGATGGTGAGTCAAGAAATAGTATTTAAGAAAGCAGAGTACTAAGCACGCACTGTAAAGTGCTCAATTAATATATAACAGCCTCATCATACTGATTGAATTATTTTATGCGTGGAGAGGTCAAGAGTGCCTAAAGTACAGAATTCCATGAGTTGTGAGGGTAGCAGGGGAGCGCGGGAAAACATGTAGCAGGGATGGCACGAACCTTTGGATTAAACTGGAGTTTTAAGAAGTGCTAGTGGTGTCGAATGAATATCAATAAGTGCAGTTTACAACCGGCGCGTACATTATTGCCAGAGTGCGAGAGTGGGATACCTGAAAACAAGCACTGAGATTGTGGGCTGGTATAACAAGGTCCGGACTGCTGCTGAGGCCCACGGGTCTGTGGGGAAGAGGGAGAGGAAAATGAGGAGGAAGTGAGGACTGGTGCTAATGGGACACGGATGAGAAAGTAGGGCAGCTTACCAAAGTGAGATGGACTGTTAATGGGTCATGGTCGGCGCCACAGCCGTGTCCCGATGAGATGTAGGATGCTTAAGAGGGATCTTTCGGAACAACGGGATTGTGTCTGTACGGAGGCGGGCACGTGAGGATTTAGGATAGGTTGGTTAAATAAGGCCGCCTGAGGAGAAAAGAGACATGCGCTAGTGATAGGTTGGATATGGGACGTAAAAAATAATGTGCGGAGATCAGCCGGGGAAGCTTACCTAACGGGCAGCGCCATGATTTAAAGGTCCAATTCGGCGCGAATTGCGGTGTGGGCCTGAAGGATTAAAAGAGGGATAGGATTACTGAACTGCCAAATCACAGTATGCTGGAGGTTATAGCGAGCGTTGGAGCGGGCGCTTACCTCGAGGAAAAATCATGGTAGCCTGGTTGTTCAAGGCGCAATCCTGGGAGAGTGATCTGTGAACAGGGTTGGGTATGAAAAAGGAAACAGGGAAGGGTCACGTGGTGAACTAGAGTGGTCATGTGATCCACTCGGTAATTCAAAACCTAGTGCGGTGTGTAAAGCACTTGGTTGCGTAATCAGCGGCCATCTTGGAATGGAAAAAAGTATCGAGAATTCAAGAGAAAGGAATCATAGAAAACCATGGAAAAGATTTGTATTAGTGTGACTTTAGTGAAGATGAATTCACAGGAGTGACTTACAGTGGCAGATACACGTTATTAAAGTAGTAAGGAGTCATATGCAGAATGGAATGTACTGTGGCTTTAAAAATATGAAACAGAGAGGGTTGCCTCTGATAAAGCATTTAACATCGCTGGTTGTAATCAAAGGAAAAATGTGATAATCCGGCGATGAAGGTGGTTTATAAATGCGTAGCAAGAATGGTAATAAAATCTGCATTGGGCAAATGCCCATTCTGTTATTAATTACATGCTATAATAAGTGTATAAAACAATTGCGTGCAACTCAGAGATGGAAAAGGGGGGGTGTTCAGCAAATCTAGTACTGCTACGTCACTAAGATTATCAGAGTGTCCAGAGACTGAATAAATAAACCAATTGTGCTTGTACATCAGAACCGTGTTAGGAACAAGGCATACAACAGATACAAATGGTGCTCATAAAGGCAGTAATGTCTTATCATTAATGGTGCGTGGAAGGTTGCTAAGGACGTTTCTGGACATTGAAATGAAGTTACAACAATGTTGTCCAGTCTTCAAGACGGTTAAGACCTGTGTGGATACTGCCCGTACGTAGAATCATGGCTCTGCCAGTTAGGTAAGGTTCCACGGCTGATCTCCGCACATTATCTTTTACGTCCCATACCCAACCTATCACTAGCGTATGTCTCTTTTCCCCTCAGGCGGCCTTATTTAACCAACCTATCCTAAATCCTCACGTGCCCGCCTCCGTACAGACACGATCCCGTTCTTCCGAAAGATCCCTCTTAAGCATCCTACATCTCATCGGGACACGGCTGTGGCGCCGACCACGACCCATTAACAGTCCATCTCACTTTGGTAAGCTGCCCTACTTTCTCATCCGTGTCCCATTAGCACCAGTCCTCACTTCCTCCTCATTTTCCTCTCCCTCTTCCCCACAGACCCATGGGCCTCAGCAGCAGTCCGGACCTTGTTATACCAGCCCACAATCTCAGGGCTTGTTTTCAGGTATGTCACTCTGGCAATAATAGGAACAGGGGTGGGAGCACACCGCTTCACCTCCCAGCAAGATTCGCCCCTGGCATTATGGTAAATGCAGTTTCAGTTACTT